>CM034465.1:21731775-21765469 GCA_019925255.1 Litchi chinensis | reverse complement strand
AAATGATAATTATTTATTTATATTTATATATTGTTTTATTTTTTAATCAATCAGATCTAATGAATGGTTGATATTTTTTGTCCTAACTTTGGAAGCACTAACTCTAAAACCATATATATATATATATATATATATATATATATATAAGAATTTCTATAGTCGGTACCTCCTAATTTTAAATTATTAGGACCATCTAATTAAATTCATTTATTGCATTCTCTCTCTTAAAAAAAAAAAAATTTCTATTCAATTCAAATACAATGAATGAATTTAATTAGATGGTCCTAACAACTTAAAGTTAGAGGCATTAACCATAAAAGTTTTATATATATAAAATCTTTATGATCAGTGTCTCTTAACTTTAATTTGTTAGGACCACTAAATGAAATTTATCCATTACATTTTCTATCTTAAAAAAATTTCTCTCTCCTCTTCAATTCAAATGTAATAAATAAATTTATTTAGGTGGTCCTAATAATTTAAAATTATGATGTGCTAACCATAGAAATGTTTTGTGTGTGTATATGTATATATGTGTGTGTATTAGTTTGATAGGTTTCTTCATATCTGTTCTGAAGAATTATCTGTTGCCCTGAACTTATATATTGTTGATTCATGCTTATAAAGTTTAGTGCTTTGTTTACTGTTTTGATATTTCAGTAAATTCATAATCACGTTCGATGTGTGAAAATGTGAAACAACACAAGTTTATATTTACATTCTTGTAAGTTGGGTAGAAGAGTTAATTATTTGCTGCCTTTGAATTTACGAAAATCAATATAATTTGCAAGCCTTCGAAGTACAGGTCTTGTATCCCTTTGTATATACCACAATTTCTGACTTTGCTATAATTCTTATTTTAAAATAATCTCATGTTATTCATTACACAAATTTTACATTACCAATTCAAAGTTCAGAGTTCATGAGAGATAAGCAAGACTGCGGGAAAGTATAGATTGAATATCTGTGTTGAAAACTTCATAGTAGATTTGCAAAGAGAAGGAACTAATTGAGAATTTTAGTGAACACCAACGCATGCACAGTGAGATTTAGTGACAAAGAACGTTCCTTTAGTCTAATAATACCCTTAATTTAAGTTGTTTCTACCATAAGTGATACGTCAAAAACTATAATAAAAAATATATGTGGAAATTGTAGAAAATACCCATTTAAAAATGATAAAATTTGTTTTTACCCATTATTTTTAAAAAAATTGTTTTTAACCCCTCAAACAAATATATTGCCTGATATACCCAAATTGTCCAAAATACCCCTGGACATTTTTACAAAAAAACCCTGAACAGTTTAAAATTTACGAAAAACCGAATGGTGAAATTACGAATAAGCCCCCCCATATATATACCTCAAAACCGATGGACTACAGCCACAGTCCATCGATTTCTCACTCAAAACCAACCGGTTTTTGCGGAACCCGAACCCGATCGAGACCCGACTTCCCCGCGACGTTTCCGGCCACCACCGCGACGTTGCCGACCTTCCCCAAGCAGCTCCTACCGCGGATGAACCTGCAGAAAGTGTGAAGGTTAGATTTTGATATGTTTGTTGTATGTTTTGATTGAGATTTGGTATTTTGATATGTGTGTTTGTGTTATGGATGTTAGTTTGGGATGATTAGGTTTAGAATAGGTTGGATTTAGTGTGTTTGGTCGTGTTTGTGTTGAAAATGGCCGATTCCGACGAGAGAAGAGTTGTTGGGATCGGATCGGTTTTTGAGATCGATTTTCCACGATCGATTTTCGAGATCAGTTTTCCACGATCATCAGTTTTCCACAATCGGTTATTCATTTCGGTTTTCGACGATCGGTTTTCCACAATCGGTTATTCATTTCGGTAACAAATGAAAAACCGATCATGGAAAACCGAAATGAATAACCGATGGTGGAAAACCGAAGTGGAAAACCGAAATGAATAACCGATGGTGGAAAACCGATCTCAAAAATCGATCGTGGAAAACCTTAGTGAAAAACCGATGGATTTCATTAACCGGTTTTTCAGATGCCTTCAAAAACCGATCAATTTCATTAACCGGTTTTTCAGATGCCTTCAAAAACCGATTCAGTTCAAAAACCGATTCTGCTACTGATGATTTCTTTGCTGTTTTTCTTTCCTACAGATGGATTTCGACTATAAATATAGTTCACACACAATTGACAGACATACGAGCGGGAACACACACATTGGTCAAAGATTGGTTATTAGGATAATTGCCGTTATTAAAAGAAGAAACCTATACGATCGGTTCATAGCAGAATGTCCGTTCGGACATATTTTGAGGGAAACTAATCATACGGCTGCTGGTTCTGTGATTTTGTGGGTGCTTGCTAGAGAGATAAATGTAGCGGATGCACGCCGTGATGAGAGGTGGTTTGAAATTGGGGAGAGAAGCTATAGGTTTGGGAAACAAGAGTTTCTATTGGTGACCGAACTTCCTTTTGGGGGCATCGACCGTAAAATCTTTGAAATAGCTCCAAATGATCCAAACGGTCTCCTAGGGCGAATGTTTAATGGAGTGTCGCCGGAGGTGAGGGAGTTGGTCACATTTCTTGAGAGCAAGAAGTGATAGAGGGGAGGGAGACCGTGCAGGGCAGGATCCGATAGATGATGAAGATCTGTTAAAGTTGGCGAATGTAGGGATTGCTTTCCATCTATTTATGGGACTGGATGATAGAGCTAGCATTTATCCATTTATGTGGGTCCTCATTGAGAGTACAGAGAGATGGAAGACATTCCCTTGGGGCACATTATGCTATAGTGTCTTGTTATACTGTCTCGACAAGGCACTTAATGAAGAGCGGGTCAGAAATCCCCCAAAGACCATTAATATTTATGGCTATGTGTTAGCATTTCAGGTATAACTAATACTTTCAATATTTATTGCTTCCTTCTATTACATTAACTATATATGGTTATATGTATGTTTTAATCAATTTTGCATTATATATTATCTGACCATTACTAACTATATGTATGTTTTTTGTTTAATCATTGTTACATTATAGTGGTGGTTAGTGGAGTTGTTCCCAGTGTTACGGGAGAAGATATCAAAAAAGATATCAAAAACGACCAAGAACCCGGAAAGCGATCTACCAAGATGTATGAGACGATCACTGAAGAGAACACCCACAAATATACACAGCCTAAATGATTTCCCCCCCGTAAGTGGCAAACATAACCTAAATTTGTGTCAATTATTTTATGTTATTTATATTAAGTATATAATTGTAGTATAACTAAATATATTGATATAATGCAGATAGTTGGCATTTGGCAAACCTTGGAGCCTACTGACGCCGAGAGGGAGATGGATTATTGGAAATCGTTTAATCTGAATCATATAGTTCATGCTGAAGTACATAAATATGGCGGCGGGGGGAGTGATGATGATGATGATGATGATGATGACGATGATGATGACCATGATGATGGTGTAGGGGATGAGGCTGAGATAGAGGTTGATGATGAGGTGGAGGGAGAGGATGATGATGAGGAGGTGGAGGGAGAGGATGATGATGAGGTGGAGGGTGACGATCAGCCACTTAAAGACGTCCGAAACGTGCAATCCGAATCATCGGATACCTTATCAGAGTTTCGGACAAAGAAGGCACATGATGTACAGCACGTAGATTATGAGGTACAAATATTCTATTTATATAATAAAATTATTCAATCAATTTCAATTGTAGTAAATGCAAAAGATGTGGACATGTTATGTAGTAGTACAGAGTGTGAAAAAGAGACGGAGTCTCTAAATATGATAGACGAAGTGTAATTTGTTTAAATATGCAGGTTGTATTTTCTTGGATACTCAAAAAACAGGGGAAACTCTGTCAATTTTTTTTTAAAATCAAGGGTAGTATGTAAAATGATATATATTTATGATTCTATGAAACAGGTGAAGCGGTTGTTTGAGTTTATTGTGGATTTACAGAAGACAACCCATAAGAAGTTAAGTAAAATGGATAAGAGGCAAAAGGCAACCTTTCAAATGGTAAGGGAGATAGATAGTAGGCTGAGACGGGTGAAATAGCATTTACATATTCCCAGGCCTCCGGTTGCTAGGCATGATCCAGACGACGACGACGACGATGACGATGATGATGATGGTGGTGGGAGCTTTCACATGTATTACCCATCACCACCACCACCACCACAGCAGGGCGAGGGTGTCCGTCAGTCGCCTATTGATGTAGGCCAGTCAGCCATCCATGAGGAGGATGAGGGTGATCAGCAGCCACCTCATCGGTCACCCCAGCAGGAGGAGGAGCAGGGTGACCAGCAGCCACCTCAGCATTCACCCCAGCGGGAGGAGGAGTAGGGTGACCAGCACCACCTCATCGGTCACCCCAGCAGGAGGAGGAGCAGGGTGACCAGCAGCCACCTCAGCAGTCACCCCAGCAGGAGGAGGAGTAGGGTGACCACTCCCACATGATCTTAGGAGGTGTATCAGCTGCAGACACTGATCGTGAGCATGACCAGGTAGACTTTGTATCCCTATTGTGTTGCATTCTGAAATATAATTGGTTATATTAAATTTATACATGTTTTTAATTTACTTACAACTGCAGGACGAACGGGGTAAACGAAAGACAAAGCCAGCAGCACCTCTACGGACACCGTACACGGATCCGGGGCCAGCGAAAAAGAAAAAGAAAGTGGTCCAACAGCAGGAGGAGGAGGTGGTAGAGTCTATAGACCCTGTAGAAGTGGTCTATAATGAATATAAAGCGGCAACCACATTGGATCTCAGATATATTTAAACAAAAAAAAAAAACGTTTCTAATTTTTGTATCCTTATTGGTAATGTAAGAAAATATATAATAATGTTTAATACTTTTTTTTGAATTGTAGGCGTTCGATTGATCGTTTGCCATATGTTGTGATACCAACCACATTGGTCACCCTCGAGAATGTGGACGAGTGGTTGACTAATGAGCACATCGATTCTTATTTGTTGTGCCTAAGAAAAAAATGGTGGAATGAGATGGAAGATCATACATACGCTGTCCATGGCAGTTCTTTGTTTGTAAGTATTTACATTTAAGTTAGTTATGCATTTATAATTTCATATTACGTTCGGTTGATTGATTTTAACATGTTTAATTTTTATCATGTAGGCAATGATGACAGCGCATTATAGGGCGCATTACACCAGCAAACAAAGAACATTTGATCCAATTACAGCTGATGTACCCCCAGAGTTGCTTGCGTACGGTCGTGGGCTTATAGACGCAGCAGTCCCGTGGTGGAAGATTGATAGTGTAAGTGTAGTTCGAACGTTAATATTTATTATATGAATATCCCTTCTAGTCCTATAATACTAACGTTTTGAAATGCAGGTGTTGCTACCATGTAGCTTGAATCAACAACACTGGGTCCTTTGTGATGTGCACATTAGAGAGGAAAGAATCATAATGTATGATCCCTTGGCAAGGGTTGACATAGCCTATCGACGAGAGCCACTTGAGCCGCTGGTATGTTTGATGCCTATTTTATTGCGGTTCCTGGGATTTTATGAGCAGACACCGGTACGTATGCCACCCGTGGATCTCCGGTGGAGAGTTCAGCGTCTTAAACCAGCAGCTGTGCCTCAGCAACCTAATGGGTGAGTAAGTTTATATATATTAATGATATTTAATATTTAATTATCTTTATGTTAATATATTAACATAAACATAAATTAATATAATGTTAATATATGGTTATGATTAACATTAATATATAATTATAGCTTAATTATTATATATAGTTTATATATTATGATATTTAATTATGTTAATGTTAATATATGTTTATATTATTATCTTGATATATATAGTTTATATATTATGATATATACAGGATCAGCTGCGGAGCATATGTGGCCATGTACGTACGTGACCTTGTGCAGCGGAGAATGAGTACATGGAAATCAAGAAAACATGAGACCATTGCAGATGTCATCGCACTAAGGTCCGAGATGGCCAGAGACATATATATGTGCTCAAAGCCTATGTATAAAGTTAATAATTTTGGAAAATGGTTTGTAGACACTGATGGAGAAGTGGTATATAAATAAATTTAATTATTCTTTTATTAGTATTCATTATTTATTTGATGGTATTGCATTCTATATTTTTAAATTGCCAACAAAACATTATAATTAAACATTATAGTTAATAACATAATGTTAATATAATATAAAATGTTAATATAATGTTAATATAATGTTAATTAATAATCTAATGTTAATATAATATTAATATAATGTTAATATAATATTAATATAATGTTAATCTAATGTTAATATAATGTTAACAAAATATTAATATAATGTTAATATATGTTAATAATCTAATGTTAATATAATGTTAATATAATATTAATATAATGTTAATCTAATGTTATATAATGTTAATATAATATTAATATAATGTTAATATAATGTTAATATAATGTTAACAAAATATTAATATAATGTTAATATATGTTAATAATCTAATGTTAATATTAATATAATATTACTATAATGTTAATATAATGTTAATATAATGTTAATCTAATGTTAATCTAATGTTAATATAATGTTAATATATGTTAATATGTTAATAATCTAATGTTAATATAATGTTAATATATATTAATATAATGTTAATATATGTTAATAACATAATGTTAATATATGTTAATATATTAATACTATGTTATTGTTAACCTATTAACATACCATTAACATTATATTAATAATGTGAATATATATTAAGACTAACATATAACATTATATTAACATTAGATTAACATTATATTATATTAATGTTAATATATTAATATAATGTTAATCTAATATTAATATAATAATATAATGTTAATATAATATTAATCTAATGTTAATATTAATATTAATATAATGTTAATAATATAATGTTAATCTAATGTTAATATAATGTTAATATATGTTAATATATTAATACTATGTTATTGTTAACCTATTAACATACCATTAACATTATATTAATAATGTGAATATATATTAAGACTAACATATAACATTATATTAACATTAGATTAACATTATATTATATAATGTTAATATATTAATACTATGTTATTGTTAACCTATTAACATACCATTAACATTATATTAATAATGTGAATATATATTAAGACTAACATATAACATTATATTAACATTAGATTAACATTATATTATATTAATGTTAATATATTAATATAATGTTAATCTAATATTAATATAATAATATAATGTTAATATAATATTAATCTAATGTTAATATTAATATTAATATAATGTTAATATAATGTTAATAATATAATGTTAATCTAATGTTAATATAATGTTAATATATTAATACTATGTTATTGTTAACCTATTAACATACCATTAACATTATATTAATAATGTGAATATATATTAAGACTAACATATAACACTATATTAACATATATTATATTAATATTAATATATTAATATAATGTTAATATAATATAATATTAACATTTATTTATCTAATGTTAATATAATATAATATTAACATTATATTTATCTAATGTTAATATAATAATATAATGTTAATCTAATGTTAATATAATGTTAATCTATTATTAATCTACTGTTAATATAATAATATAATAATATAATAATATAATGTTAATCTAATGTTCATATAATGTTAATGTAATGTTAATAATATAATATAATGTTAATATAATGTTAATCTATTATTAATCTACTGTTAATATAATAATATAAAAATATAATGTTAATCTAATGTTCATATAATGTTAATGTAATGTTAATCTAATGTTAATATATTAATATAATGTTAACATAATATTAATATAATAATATAATGTTAATATAATATTAATCTAATGTTAATATTAATATTAATATAATGTTAATATAATGTTAATAATATAATGTTAATCTAATGTTAATATAATATTAATATAATACATTATATTAACATTATATTAATATATTAACATTAGGTTAACATTATATTATTATATTAACATTAGATTAATATTAGATTAACATTATATTAACATTATATTAATTTTAATATTAACATTAGATTAATAATAGATTAACATTATATTATTAACATTATATTAACATTATATTAATATTAGATTAACATTATATTATTAACATTATATTATTATATTAACATTACATTAATAATAGATTAACATTATATTATTAACATTATATTAACATTATATTAATATTAGATTAACATTAGATTAACATTATATTATATTATTAACATTAGATTAACATTATATTAACATTAACCTTAATAATATATTAACATTATATTAATATAATCTAATGTTAATATAATGTTATATTAAGGTTAATGTTAATATCATGTTATATTAATGAATATATTAATATAATGTTAACATATATTAATATAATAATATCTACATTTGTATTATATATATTATTAATATTACATCCATATAAGTTATAAGCCATATTAGGATTATAGTTATAATAATTGTAAAATGATATGAAAAATATTAACCATATTAATATGATATATCAAGATAACACATATTATAGTAAAGGTATATATATTAATTACTAATATTATATGAATATTAATGAATGATAAAATTAATAGAAATAAAATCAACCGAAGTAAAAACCGGTTTTTAGGAGTACATGAAAAACCGATACCGGTTTTTGAGGAACCCTTAAAAACCGATCCACACTTAGCGTGCTGGAAAATGTGGTGGCAGTGGATCGGTTTTCGAGGAGGCATGGAAAACCGATACCGGTTTTTCAGAGTTACTCAAAAACCGATCGACATACCTTTACGTTGGGGAAACGAAAGGCTCCTTGATCGGTTTTTCACCATATCTGAAAAACCGGTACCGGTTTTCCAGGCTCCGTGAAAAACCGATTTTGATGGTTCCGAGATGATATGAAATGAGTCAAAAACAGTACACATGGAATAATAATTTATACAGCTGTATTAATACATAATTGAGTAATTAATATAAAAACGTTTACATAAAACATGCATAAACAAAATGTCAATCAATTGCTACTCATCATTTCCGTCAGTAGCCATTTGTGGATCGGGAGTAGGAAACCGTAATACACATCGACGTTGGTTGTGTCCAGTCTCATGACACAAGCGACATCTTCGAGAACGTGGCTCATTTTCAGTAGCATTTGAACTCGTTCCAACATCCGCATCCACTTTTGTGCTTGTCCCTTTAATGATAGAAGTTGGGGGGTTAGGGCAACGAAGACGGTTGTGTCCCCTTTGACCACATCTTCCACACTTTTTTCGACGAGGATCTTCCCCAGCTGAAGGAATCCAAACCTCCTTCGGCCTACCTGCTTGTCTTTTACCCGTCGGTGGTAATACAACCATACTTCTAACTTCTGCTGAAACATTCCAACTTGCCAATTTAGGGACGGGATTAATCGGACGTGCATATGCAGCTTTTAGCCACTCCACGCTATAGTACTGACTGCAAAGTGTATCACAACTGACGCCCTTGAACCTGACATGTATCAACAATCAACAATTTAAGTGTTATGCTATGACATGAAATACTAAAAAATACAATGTATAATTACCATACCTAGCCACAGCACATGCATGAACACATGGCAACTGATCAAGGTTCCACTGCTTACACGTACATGTGTGCTGTTGAATGTCAACCATCGCATCTCCTTTGCTATAATGTATGACACTGTAATGATACGGTTCTGCAATGGGATATACGCTACCTTCCGTGGATAAATCTTTTGCCAACATGATACGATCGTATGCTGCGGTAGTAACATACGTTGTGAGCTTCTCAGCAGCAACACGTCTATTATTAAACCATCTCTGCAATACATTTCTTACATATTCATGTGCAGTTGTTATTGGCAAACGACGTGCTTGCATCATGCAATTGTTAAGCGACTCTGCAATGTTGGTAGTCATCATTTCATATCTTCTTCTTGGACAATGTGCTCGTGACCACCTGCTCACTCCAGCCTTAACCAAAGCTCCATGTGTGGCCGGATGCAATGCACGCATTTCTTCCAATATTCTGTTGCATTCATCGGGCACATAACAGTATGCTGCATTGTAAAATGCATTTTCCACATCCGAACGCTTTTTACACTGTTGCTTAAGGTTTTGCCACAAGTGGAAAAAACATAACACATGTGGGACTTCAGGAAAAGCTGCTTTCATCCCATTCGATATGCTCTTATGATGATCCGATACGATCACCAATTCGTCTGACACCCCGATTGCTCTTCTCAACCTTTTTAAGAACCAAGTCCACGAATTGTCTGACTCTCCGTCAGCAAATCCAAAGGCGATGGGATAAATCATCTCCGACCCATCTTTGCATGCAGCAAAAAAAATCACCCCTTTATATTCACCTTTCAAATGAGTGGCATCAATAGCAACAACCGGTCTCATGTAAGACCGAAAACCCTCAATAGAAGCTCCAAGTGCAACGAAGGAATACAAGAACCGGTTGTTTTCATCTGTCTTAATTGCTGTCATTGTGCAGGAGTTTGAAAGTTTTAACATCTCGAAGTAGGACGGAAGCTGTTGATATGATTCATCCGCTTGCCCATATGCTAGTTTCTTTGCATATTGTAAAGCCTTTCAAGCTTTACTATATAAGATTTGCACTCCATATTGCTCTAGCATTTCTCCAACCAAACGATTAGGTGTATATAGATCTCTTCCCACCTTTCCTGCATACAATTTTCCGATCACAATAGCCTTCACACTCTTCATATGTGATTCCATGGCTGTTTGACGACACGTGTGTTCCGCTACATAATTCAACACAAACCACATTGAACAACCCTTTCTGCATCTTGCACGAACACTAAAGCTACAAGTTTTATCTTTACAACCGGCTTCAAATCGCTCCGTGTCCGAACGTCTAACTCGATATTCAAACTTAGCTTTCAGAGCATATTCGCCAATAGCTATAGTCATTTCTTCTTTACTAGTAAAGAATGCTCCTTTATACAACGTACCACGTTGGTAGACGGTTGACGTAGCGCTTGAAGTAGCTTCAATGTCCCCCAATTCTACACCAGGAACAATCCAGTATGGTTGTGAAGGATTGTTATGAAATTGTAAACCTGAAAATCTTATTTCTGGAAACTCTTCTTCTTCTACGACATCATCAAATCGAGTTTCCTCTTCATTACTATCTCCGGTTTGCTCTTCATCACTATCTTGTATTCCATCACCATTATCATCTGTGTCTTCATCTTCATCATCAATACCATAATTCGTATAGTCATCATTAACATCACGAATGGGACTTTCAACCGATGTAAATGGAGTGATAGAAGTATCAACTTGATTGCTCCCAATGCCTGAAGTCAGATAAAAATGATTTTCAACCATATGTGGATTTACTGGTCTATCCGTATTTGCCTCGTCATGTCTTATGCCTGGAATTGAATCAGTGACAAATGGACGAACAGTACGCCTACTAACCCCAGCTCCAAAATCTCTAGCAATCTTATCGATATAAATCTCTTTAACATCAATATTTTTTATCGTCATCAAACCAACAACACCAAGATCGGACATGATACGTATCTTTTTAATCTGACCATTTGTTGTACTTTGTAGTAAATAATATATACGGATTTCCCACCTTCTTCTATCAATAGCAGCCTCTCTGTATACAACATCCACCAATGATGAAAAACTACTATTTTTCTGGACCCCACACATGATCGACTCCCCTCCAATGTAATTACATTCATTCCACTCTCCGTCAAAATTGATTACAACGGTCTCTTGAGCCATTCCTGCAACATTCAAATCAAATGATAATTAAATCTCATTTCAATAGGGTAATATTACAAAATATAATCATATCGAATCATATTCAATACATAGCAACACAAACATATAAAAAAAAACCATTAAAAAGGTGTTAAATTCGGTTTTCCAGTTAAGTGACCGGTTTTTCATTCTCTCAAAAAACCTTAATTCGGTTTCGGTTTTTCAGCCACTGGAAAATCGGGATCGGTTTTTCAGTGACTGAAAAACCGGTCGGTTTTTCAACCCGATTTTTCAGGTAGATCGGTTTTTCATCTTTTCAGTGACTGAAAAACCGGTTTTTCAGTCACTGAAAAACCGATTCCGGTTTTTCAGTCCAGTGAAAAACTGGGGAAAACCGGGATCGGTTTTTCAGTAACCGGGGCTCTGAAAAACCGATCTCACAGAGTGAAAAACCGATTATCGGTCACGAAAAATCGATTTCGTCGCAGATTTTACAGATTTCGTCGCAGATTTCATAAACATTTAGATCTCACAACCAAATCATTCTTATAGTCTTTTAGCTAGCAAAATAAACAAAACAACCTAAAAACCAACCAAAAAAACTCATACATTACCTTTCAAACTCAAATGTAAGAAGAATCTTCAAAACCTTCAATAGATCCAAAAACTTCAATGGTTGAAGAAGCTCGAATGATTAATCCCCTCAATAAATTGTTTTTCAGCTGCAATGGATCTCAAAAATCTTCCTAATTTTCGAAATTTTCAGCTGCAATGGAGAAGAAGATGGAAAAGGGAGGCTATTGGTAGGAGAATGAAGAAGGTTATTTTCGTAATTTCATATTTGGGCATTTTAGTCATTTTAACTTAAGGGTATTTTGGTAATTTCATATTTGGGTATTTTAGTGATTTTAACTTAAGGGTATTTTGGTAATCTTGGGTATACAATGGAAATAGTTTGTTTGGGAGGTTAAAATCAAATTTTTTTAAATAGCTGGATAAAAACAAAAAAAAAAATTTTATTTGGGTAAAACCAATAAATCTCCCAAAATATATAGTGAAGAGAAGTGATTATAAGTATATGGTTAAACAATAGTTTAGAGAATTGGTGGACAACTATAAGCAGGAACTACTTAAAATTTTATTTTATTTTATTTTTTTATAATTTTTAAACCTTTAATTTATTAAAATTCTTAAATTTAAACCGATAATTAATTTTCATCCTAGAAGTATTGTTGGTTCCAATGAAGTATAATCTTTATACGTGATGAAGTGAAAGAGACGGTGCACTTCTCAGAATTTAACAATTTTAGTTGATTTTGTTTTGTAACTTGAAACCTGATAATGAAAATAAGTGTGTTTGTTTTGGACAAAACTCGATATTCTAAGCTCGAATAAAGGATAAATGAAAAAACCACAGACAGCAGCCTTCCTTTATGAACCATTGTTTTGTTCAAGAACTATATTGTTTGCAAACACCGATAGTACTTAAAAAAATAAAAAATTCATCTCAATTCTTCGATATTAATTCGGAAACTCGGCTTTTCTTTGCTATCCGGCTTGATTTTCTCCTAAACCCGATGTTGATTCCTAGCTTCTACTATGAGTATAATTTCCTTGCCTATTTCGTAGCTAGCTCCCAAAATTAATTTTAACAAATAATAATACATATAAAATAATATTCTCCTAACCTTGAATTTTACATTATCTTTTTGTAAGAGAAATTAGAATTTGAGTGACGTAAAAAATATATATAATAATAATAATAATAATCATGACCATCGAATATCTTTTAACAAGTAATAATATACACTCTACCAAAGAATTTTAGTACGGTGCCGTTTCGAGACCACCATTAAAAGTACTAAATTTCACATCCGTTGTTCTCTTCTCTTTGCTACATCACCGCCTGAACCACTGACTATACCATGGTCGACAACTACCTGTTATGCCGCCATTTCAACACATCCGTCCTGAGCAAACAAACAAATTCCTCCGTCTCCACTAATATGTCTCCGTTTTTCAAACTACACAATTAAAAACTTCAATTTTAGTTCGTCTCCTTAATATGACACCGCTTCGATCTTTTTTGTATATCTATATTTTTACAATATTAATTTTTAAAGCATGTTTTTTTATATTAATTACTTTCTTTTTTGTGTTCTAAGTGAAATTATGGGGTCAATAAATCATACAAGAAAAAGAACTGAAGTTTGATTATGATTTTATTTATTTCCTTTTCAAATTAGTATTAGTTTTTCTAATTAACATAGGACTAGTATTAAAAAAGCTATAAATATATTGACGACCTAACTTTAGATCCAATAACAAGCTCTAATCTCCCTAACCTTTGTCACAGAATAAGATAAATAATGAACCAATCCACCCACGGAATAGGTAAATTGACCCTTTAAAATTAGAGTACAGAATGACCCAATTCTAGCCAAAGGATAAATAATTATTCAATCTACTCACAAAATGAGCAAATTAATTCTCTAAATTCAAACCAAAAGAATTGACTTAAGATCTAGCCCAAACTCTCCTTAACAAATTTGCTCGAAATAGTCAATAAACAACATGATAATTACCATGCAAAACTTGCAGGATTTTAATAATTTCTTCTAAGCCAAAAAAACAACATAATGAATTCTCAAGTTCTTGGGTTATTTATGGCCTTACAAGTCTAGTTTAACTAGAAAGGACTAACTAAGATAATTCTCAATATAATTATCTAATATTATCTTAAAGATAATTATAATCCTAACTTATCCTTTAAATTTAACAAAGATAAATATAATAAAATACTCCTAATTTATCTAAAACTAATTAAAGATAATATTAATTATAATTATCTAGAAATTAATTAAAGATAATCCTAATCCTAAATTATCACATGACTTAAATAAAAGATAATTACAATAAAAATAATCCTAAAAGTCCTAATCCAGCTAAAACTGCAATTCATGAGGTTCTCATCATTCCCTCGTTCTTCAAAAATATCCTTGTCCTCAAAGGTCGAATCTGGAACCTTCTCTTCCATTGTTGTCATCTCCATCCTTGGTATCTCCATCCTTGGTATCACTACAGACCGGCCTTGCATGTGAAAAATATTGATGTTTATACCAAGAAAAGGTAAATTAAATATAATACTAAGCAAAATATATATATATATATATAAGCAAGTCACACACCTTCATATGTACATTTTGTTTTTCATAGATTTCTAAATCTAGTAATACAAAATGTTTCTCAGCTAGATTTGCAGCTAAATAGGCCTTGATAATTTACAAGTCTTGGATTTGTTCACTTCAACAACAAAATAAACACAAACAAAGAGTGGAAATTGAATGTTGTGGATGCAATGGTGTATTTCCATCCTTACCAACCTCATCAAGGAGTCTATTCATATTAGTATTGATGAGTATGAACCTCATGACGTCTAGTTTTTCATTGTTGGCTACAACATGAAGAATGCTTTTACCTTTTTAACTGAGCAATTTACAAGGATCAAGCCAGTTTCTAATCAGCTCTTTCATTACTTGGACATGACCATGTTTACTGGCAACATGAAGAGGGTAAAGACCTTTTTTGTTCCTTTCGAGAGCACAATTACTAACGTTTTTTAAAAGGTAACGAACCCTTTCAAAATATCTTAAGGATACTGTAATATGAAGTGGAGTATTCTCTTTTTCATCATGTATGTGGAAAAACTTTGGCTTTAGCTCTATTATTACTTTTAATATATCTGAAATTAATATAAGATAATTAAAATGCATGAAAATAAAAGTTGAAATAATAATGAACAAGATGTACGTAAAGACAATTTGATGGAATCTATAAAAAAAAATGAGCAAATAGTAGTGAAAAACATGTATGGAATGTTGGTAATACCTAATTTTCTTTCTTCAATAGCAACATGTATAGGAGACTTTCCTTTTAGCTTTTGCACGTAGGAATCATCACTCTGAGGTAGAGCTTCCGTCATATATTCAACAATCTCCTTATCTCTAAACTCCATGACCATGCACAATGGGGATTTATTTATCCTGTTTTCATAATAACAAAATTCTGAATCTGCTATGATCAAATAATGAGTTAGAGCTTCAAACTTAAAATTTTGCATGGATGCCTTAAAATTTTGGTGTCACAGAAAACGAATCACCATCAAAGCATTGTGTAAAGGCGTGTTTCCCTCATCGTTCTTCATCCTCAACAACCCATCATCTACTTTCGACATGGTGGCCATTTCTCTTGAAAAGTTGACAAGTACTATACCAGTGTGTAATCTCTTAAATCTAGTAGCAACATGGAGTAGAGTACCACCTTGGGAGTTTTTCTTGGTAACCAAAAGGGGATAATGACGGACTATGAGTTCCATTATGTATTTGTTACTGGAACTGACCACCACGTGAAGTAGTGAATTCCCTAGAGGACTCACTTGGTCAAAAACATCAGACATGCCTCCCTTACTGATATCTTTAAAAGGCAAGTCATTGACTTTAACACTGCATGCCACTTCATAGTGTGCAGGGTTCATTATATTCTTGCATGCTGCAACACTCAAATGGACACAAAAAGCTGTTATTCTAAGGCTAAATAAAATACTGCTATATTTTGTTTGTGAAATAGGAGACAGAAGAGTTGTTTTCACCTCTTCTCTCTGATCTGATTTTTCTTGTCTTTCTCTGTTATGTATTGAAGTTTCAGACCAGTTTTTACACTGGCTTTGTAGATCCCAAATCCACCGTATAAGTGTTTTTATTTTATCCATACCACTAGTTAACTAAATATAACTTTGCTTAACTAAACTAAACTAACAGGGATTTAGACATGGCTAACTGATTGCTAGTGAATAATGTATCTTGCAAAATCATACACATTAAGTTTGAGTTTGTAAATCTATGAAACCACTTGGCCAAAAGACATTGACTCTTGTAGTGCTTCCATGAGGAGAACTCAGTAACAGGAAATCTATTACCTCTCCCTTTGTTAGATAAATGTATGCTATGTAATCATAATAAGTTAAATATACATTTAACACACATCGGAGAATAACATATTAAAGTCAACAATTCCTACTATAGGCCTTTTAATGGCTTCCTCTGATTGATTTAACAAAAAAACACATTCGAAGTTTAAGAGACAATGCTTACTTGAGCGACGCAGATTTCGCTTCTTGTGTGTTTGCTTGGAAGGCGAGAGAGAGATATCTGAGAGACAAAGAGAGAACAACAACTTTGTTTTCAAGAAACTATCAAGAATGGAGAAGCTAAAAAGTAGAAATCACTTGCTTCAGTTGCTCAGTGTTGACAGTAAAAATGAGAGAAGGTGAAAAATAGGAACCTTTACCTTAGTGTTTCACCTTTTATAACCCCCCCTCCTCTTTTAATATTTATTTCTGCTATTTTTAAATAGATTATTATTATTTTATGATATGTTAATTTTTATTTTTAATATATAATATTTTACTTATTTCATTTATATAAATAAAATAATATTTTAATTTTAAAAAATTAAAAAAACAAAATAAAAATAAAAAAACTTCCTCCTTCATCCAATCAATGACAAAAGAAATTCGTGGCCTCCTCTTACACTGGTTGAGGCCATAGGCCTTCATGCTAGAGGCCTCAATCGCCGCTACAAGGGGCTACATCATCGACCAATGACAGATGAAGGAGAAGCTCTGATCAAGCGTTTGACTCTTACCAAGCATTCTTGGTATGTTAAGTAACGGTTCGACCAAAATGTTTTAAGTTATAATGATAATTGTTTACATATATGAAGAAAATGTATGCCCAAAAATATAGTTCAATTTTCATGATGGAAGATTTGTACGGAAACATTTACAGTTATAGATATCTGAAATAGTCACGTTGTACAGTTGTAAGTATACAAATGATTTTATCGAAGGAATTTAGTATCAATTTCATACTACAAATTGTAAAGTGAATCTATTTATGGTTGTTCTTCCGAGAAGATGTATGATCGACGCTTTTATTAATATGTTTTCTTCTATTTAGAATCCAAATACTATAACAACATGATTAACATATAATTTTTACAAAATAAAGATTTCGTAACTACACACCAACTGTGAATATAGAGGGCAGTTAATTTTCAATCAAGTTTCATATTTTGCTTCCTTTAATTTTTATTTTTCAAAATCTAAGATAAGATGGCGCCCATTACATTTGAATTTAATGTATACAAATATATTTACAGGTTCTATATTGAATTTATATTTATATATTATTAAGGCAAAAAAAAAAACCTATAAACTAGTAATAAATAATTGGTAATAACAATCTGACCCGAATTTGATTTAATTTTCCCTTACTTTTTTATGATTCTTGAACTATATGATAATTAACCATTTTTTTTCAGAAGACTACACTATTTTATTCTTAACTTTCACACCAATGGATGGTGGTCGATCATCACCTGGGCAGATAACAAAAATGCACTCTCACAATATGAGAAGTAATCTCCTCTTACAAGCTTGTAGATATACATGGCAGTACTCAAATCCTATGACAAATAGGAGAAGCAAATGCACAACCACTTGAACTAGAATTTAAAAAAATAATTAAAAAATAAATAAAAAATAAAAATATACACTTTTAGAGTGTATTAAAAACATGAAAAGGCAATATCTCGGTCTGTCGACATTCAAAACCTTCCTACTATATATCATGCACATGCATGATTATTGAGTTGAAATCCTTGAACTCCAATAACAAGATTCAAAAATTCAAATATTTGAATATATATATATAGATATCTCTGTGTGTGTTTGTATGGATTACCTACTAATGAATTCTCAAAAAAAATAAAAATGTTATAACCTTTGCAACTACAAATTGGCTATTAATATTAAAATCAATGTACACCATCACATAGACTCAATAATGTTATTCCAATACAAATATACTCGAATAATTGCACCAAACATTACCGATGTTTAATGTTTATACTTGTAGGCTAAAATTTTTTCATTTGAACAAGTAAGTTTGCTATCGATCAGAGTTTTATGTTTTTAAAACGAAAGCACCATTGACCAGAGATTAACTTACAATGTCAGTGCAACATCAGTATAATGATCATGGAGGTGAGGGATTTGGGTAGTGGAAGAAATGGAGATAGGTTTATGCATAAGATGGTGGAACTAAAGGAGATGGGTTAATATGTGAGATTTTAAGTTAACTTGGTGAGTGAGAGATGAGACCTGAGAGTGTCAATCGGTTCAACTTGGTGATGCAGATGAGCAGAGATCAGCAAACATACTGGAAGAGAAATTCATATCAGTTAAAAGTTTCATTAATGTTTTCTTATGATTAATTAAATATACAATGACTGTTTAAACTAGTTGAGCCAAATTTGATGTTACATTTGATAGGATATAGATATGGGCTGCTTCATGAGTTTACAAAAGCACGTTAATTTTAAGTTTTGGACCCATGACAAATGGTGTCAAAGTAGGCCCAGATTCTTGTTGCAAAACATCCATAAATAGGGTACTCTTGTTCAGTACTATTGTCCATTTACATTACACAGTGTTGAATTTTGCTAAATATTGAATACCAAAGTAGATGGGTTAATATGTGAGATTTTTCCTCATATTCTTCATCTATCCTTTGAGATTTTATTCCTTTGATCTTAGGTTTGCTTGTTGAGATTTTTTCAATAGTCTTCTGACACTATCAAGCTTTCACAAAACAATGTCATATATACAAAAGAGGTTTGGTCTGATTTTTTTTTTTTTTTAACTTTTTCAATTTTCAATTTTGAATGCAAAATACTGTCCTCTTTTCAAATTTAATTTAAATAAAAACCTGGACAATTTAGATTTCAAGATATTTGACCATTCCATTTAAAAAATTTTAAACCCACTTGCTTAACACTTTAATAGGTTCTACTTAGAAGTTTTATATCATTATAATAATCTATTGTTCTATCAAATCGAAGAGTACATATATCTTTAAGGTTATGTTTGGAATATGAGATTTGAAATGAGTTTGAATTTCATGATATTCCAAACTCTCAAATCTCATATTTGAAGACCAATGGGTGAGATTCCAAATCCAATCCCAAATTTCCTCAAATCTTTCTCTCATGGAAATGATCATTCCTAACCAAAATAATGAGATTTGATGGGTATAAGAATGAGCATTCCTTCTCCATTTTTTTTTTTAATTTTTTAAAGAATTTTATTAAAATTAATTTTAAGTATATGATCAAAAAAATTAAATTAATTTTATTTCAATCTAATATTAATCTACACTAAATATAATATGGTATAATTTTATTTTTAAGTTCTACCAAATATAAGATAATAATTTTTCAATTCAATCTAATCTAATTCATTTCAATCAAATCAAATTCATTCGAATCCTGGGTGTCAAACGTAGCCCAAAGAATAAGACTTTTGTCTCCATCCTCACCAAGACATACCAGGTAGATAACTTTAGTTGGGTGCTTCTTAATTTTAGCAAACCGTAAGTTCTCTATATTGTCTTCCATATAATTTATGTCCTCCACAATTGTCCTTCAATACATCATTTTTAGCTGAAAAACTTTTTAAAAAATGATATAATTATTAATTATTTAATAATATAATTGTAAATAACAAGGAATGACCATCACGTTTTATTTATATAAATAACGACATTAAATAAAATATTTAAGAATAAATGAATTGAATAAAAAAGAAAGGCGCCAGAGCATTTGGAGACAAACACATGAGTTCATAGGAAAATTTTATTTTATTTTATGTTTTATGAAAGGAACTTGTGGGCGTCCTATCTCCACCATAGGTAAATATATGTAGGGGCAATATAAGTTCGGTGTAGGCATTCTTGCAATGATTTTTTAGACTTTATATTACTCTATGATTGAGGAAGTTTAGTAAGATTTTTAATTAACTTAAATTATATCTCTACTAATAGAAGTGGTTGAATGCCAAACAGTGAAAACTAAGAAACAAAATCTTATACAAAGTTGGAACTTGGGAATAAAACAATTTATACATATATCGGCTAGCTTTTGGATTTATGTGATTCACTAGCCAAGCTTAAATAAACCACTGCGGTTATAAGAAATTTAAACTCATGTAACATATAAGAATAGAGTAATAGGAATTTGTTAAATCAATAATTACGGGGTAGTTTTTTTAATTAATATACGACTAGTATCATGCAAGGAAAAAAAATAAGCTTGATTATGATTTTATTTATTTCCTTTTTAATTCAGCATTAGTTTTTCTAATTAAAGCTTGATTATGATTTTATTTATTTCCTTTTTAATTCAACATTAGTTTTTCTAATCAACATACCAGTATCATACAAGGAAAAGATTTTAAGTTTGATTATGATTTTATTATTTCCTTTTTAAATCAATAATTATGGGGTAGTTTTTCTAATTAGTATACTACTAGTATCATATAAGGAAAAGAAATGAAGCTTGATTATGATTTTATTTATTTCCTTTTTAAATTAGCATTAGTTTTTCTAATTAATGTAGGACTAGTATCATGCAAGGAAAAGCTTGATTATGATTTTATTCATTTCCTTTTTAAATCAGTATTAGTTTTTCTAATTAATGTAGGACTAGTATCATGCAAGGAAAAGCTTTATTTATTTCCTTTCTAAATCAATATTAGTTTTTCTAATTAACATAACATTCTAGTATTAAAAAAAAAAAAAACTATAAATACATAATTTTTTATTTTTCATTGTTGTATCACCTAACACAATAACACAAACATGCGTTCTCGTACACAATTTGGGTGCTTTGTTGTTGTAGCTGTTGTTATTGGCATCACAATTGGAGTATTAGTAATAGTTGTTACATTTGTTTCAGTTCATCTCTTGACTCCCTTGATATCGCATTGAGCAACAACAAAGGATTCGCTTGATAGGGACCAACATCCACAAAATCATCATAATTAGCTCCTCACTGATTATTGCAGCAACTTTCTCCTTTTTAGGGTAATCCCTTGTACAATCAAGATCACTACAAATAAAACAACTCTGCTGTGATTTCACGTAACTCGAATTGTGATCCTTCCTTTTGTTATTCTCCTCTTTTTTTTCCCTCATTATTCTTTTTCCCAAAAGTTTTGTTCTTTTCTTTTTTCCCATCAACAGACTTCCCCTTATCTATGTTAGAAGAAGAACTAGTCATACGGTAATGTACAAGGCTTTCAGCAACTACCATTGCTAAGCGTATTTCTACCTATGCCCATGCTTGCAAACCTGACATGAAGTTAAACAACTTGTCTTCCTCAAACATGTTCTTGATATCCAGCATCAAAGAACTGAATTCTTTCACATACTCCCTTACTCCCTTATACAATCAATTTGTTTCAACTTTTTAAGGGACTCCCATATCACCCATAAAGTGTTGCAAGGTAAGAACTGATCCTTCAGTCTTTTCTTCAAAGACTCCCAAGTCTCAATCCCCGACCTACCTACACTAAAATCATCTACTATCTTAATACACCACCCTAACTTGGCATCCTTACATAAGTACATACTGGTAATGGATATCTGTTCTGCCTCTGATATCTTAGCAGCTTGAAAGTACTGCTCCATATCCCACAAAAAGTTCTCCAACTCCTTAGCATTTCTACTACCATCAAAGTGTTTAAGTTTCGATATCTTAATTTTCAAAACAATTCCATCCTCATAAGGGTGAACTACTGCCTTTTTTAACAATCCAAATTCATCCTCCATAGCACTGATTCAAACCTTTAAACCATCAATTACCTCTGAATTTTTCATCCTCACATTTCCAAATCTGGTCTCTATGTCTTTGAACAAGTCTGAAAGTGTGGTTTGAATATTCATGATCCTTTCTGCATTTTTAATAGCCAAAATAGCAAGGTCCATGTACCCCTTTGATGGATCCCCAATGAGTTATTCAAGCTTATTGATTATTTCCTTTATGTTTGCAAGAGTCATCTCTACCACAAATTCTGTAACCAAGCCTTAAAACCGTGCTCTGATACCATTGTCACACGTAAATGTTCTGCCTAGAAATTTTTCGCATGCTGGCGCTAGGAACACCCTGCCTAGCCAACCAATCTCATCCCCCACACACAGCCAACTAAGTGTGTATCTCGTTGTTGCTATAAATCCCCCACTGTTATGCACACACACAGCCCGCTATACACCAACACAGCCTACCGTCCCTGTCTTTTTGCACAATGCTTGCTGTCAGCAAAGCAACTTACATACACAATACATGATCTAAGTTATACACTATTAGCATAACATAATTAGACAAGGACAACTAAGATTACAGGGAACAAACCTCAATCCAATTTGATTTTATTACTTGAATTAGGATTCAATACATAAAGTGCCAATAGAATTACAGCAACAGCCTATGTCTTTTCTGTCACAGGCACCATACAAATAACTTTTATACAATAGTAGTTGACAAGTCTAACTGCATGGCCTTACTAGTACCAACCAGTTTTAAATACCTAAGTAAAGGTAGTTATTTAGGAAAAAATGCCCCATAAGTTGTTGCCAACTCTTGACCCAAGTGAAAATCTGTTATAACCGCTTGATAACCGCCTAATATATGTGAGTGTGTGCCTACCCCATGTGCCATATGTGCCAATCACACACACCCTTTATTACCAATAGTCTAGCCAACTTGCAATGCTCCTAGCATAACTCTCAGCTAGCATTTGCTAGACTTAATCTTACCCCACACTTGATTAATGCATTACCTTGCCTTGCCTTGACATTGTCTTTCCTTTTCTTGCTCGCTATCTTGCTAGTCTGTTAGCATCATAGGCATGCACCAATATGTCTTCCTTTGGCTTGGCACCATCTTACCAAGTCATGCCTAGGGATGACAAAAATACTCAATCCGATCCAAACCCAAAAAAATGCGGCCTATTTGGGACAGATTTGGAGCCAAAAAAATTGACTTTGGGGCGAGTTTGGAGCCAAAAAACTGACCCAATCGGGTTACCGGGTCAGTAACGAGGCAAACTTTTTTACCCCGACCCGCCCTATTAACCCGACATATATTACATTTTGATATTTATGATAATTATATATTATATTTTTAATATTATTTTACATAACATTAAAACTTATTCACTTAAGTTTTTTTTTTTTTTGGGTTATAGGTTCGTGTTTGAAAGCATTGGGATGAATTTTTAGCATGGATTTTTATAATGTTTTCGGTTATTTATTTATTTAGTGTTTTAAATGAAACTTGATTATATTGTTGCTATTATTTTGGTATTTATGACTATGTAGTATTAATATTTTGGATTGTGTAATAACATTTCATCATAAATGTAGTTAATCTTTTGATATTTGTTGTGTTTTTTTTTTTTTTTTTTACATATTTATTTTAGTTAAAAATTAAATCGGGTCAACGAGTCGGTTCGGGGCAAGTCCCTCCAATTGGGTTTGGGTTTGGGGTAGAAAGTAATTATTCGTTTGGGGTAAGGGTTAGGTTTGGAGCATCCCTCAAAAATTTCGGATTGGGTTCGGAAATGACAAAACTCAATCCGATCCGATCCATTGTCATCCCTTCATGCCTAGTAATCTGCTTATGCCAAACTATGAAGGTCTAACAGATAAGGATTGGGTGGTTTAGGCGATATATAGATGGGGTGGTTGGGGCAACGCCATAAGGGCGGACATTGGTTCCCATGCCCATCCCTTTCATCCTAAGAAATGGCCACATTTATCTTAAGGGAGTCCATTAATTTTCAAATTCTAAAACGAAAACATATTTATTAGATTTATACAATATTGATTTTTGTATAAATGGTATTTATTCATCTTTTCATAATCACAATGCTTCTAACATTAAAAAAATATAAATAAATAAATAATATTGCTCTTCAACCTTATTTGGATGATCCAACAATTTATTTTTTCTACTCTAAGTCGAAGTAGACTTTGTGCTAATTTACACTATTGTGTCATGTTAAAATATTAACATGACACAATATTTCTCCTCCATAAGAGAGCCCTAAACGCACAAAAGTCAAAAGCCAAACAGAGTCCTAAATGCACTTCGTTGTTCTTTCCATGTGAAAAGCCAAACACACTCTAATGGCATTGAAATCAAATCTAGTATCAAATTAAACCAAATAAAAAAGAAAAAGTGAAAAACTATTAATTTCTGTATCTCTATGTTGTCTTTGTTTGGTATAATAATTAGGTAATAAATAATGCTACACTTAGTAAAAAACTTAATTTTTTTACCAAAATGATATGATAAAATAATTTGTAGCAATCATGTTAATTATGCAATAATATATTAATAATATGATAGTTATAAATAAACTTACTATATCATTTGAACAATGAATTTAGATAAAATTTTAGACAGTGTAGCATTAGGTAATACCATAATATTAAAGCCTAATTTTACAAGACTACAAAATAGTACTTTTTTTTTTTTTGGAAGACAAAATAGCACACTTTTTACTACATAATATATATATATATATATATATATATAGAATTAGACAATTAGATTCTAATTTTGAAATCATCTAAATGTTAAATGGGTGAAATTTTAAAACTTCAAATTGGAAAAGTTAACACTATTATTTTTCAGTACTACTAACCAAAAACCATTCAAAGAAATTTGATCAATATTTTAACCTATATCTAATAATACATATCTTTTTAAAACCAAGTTGGTCTTTTATGATGAGTCATTTCAAAAACACATTATTATATTGAATTTAATATTTTTATCTTCTAATTTTTCTTTAAAAAGAAATTCTAAATATAAGTGTGGTGGGGGTTGAACTACAATATATTGACTTGAAGCTAGTCTCGCTTATCAACTTCTTTAGAACTTGACAACTTGTATCTTGTACAAATCAAACAAAAAAAATGTGGATGACTTTGACACTAGAGTGGTACCGGTCAAAAACACTCTGATACTTAAGTCAGTAAACCGATCACAGTAAAGGAAAGCTATATAAAGCAATGGAAAAAGGGTAATGTCAAGTGGTGGTGGTAGGAGGACAGGTGATGATCGTCGTTTGATATGGTTTTCTGACACGGCAGAGACAACACCAGTTGAATGTATGACCGTGGGTCAATGACAGTGGTGCCACGAAGTGACCTAGAGCGGATGGAAGAAAGTTTGCCCCGAAGGACAAAAGATGTGGTAGACGACTGTCATAGCCTGACCTACGAAGTGACCAGAATGAGATCTTAAGGAGAATTCCAATGGAGCGTCTATCAGTGAGTGCTCCTTCAGATAGAACTATGTGTCCTTATCGTAAGGCTTGACCTTTATTTCTAGGTAAAGTGATCCTATAAAGTCGGGATCTTCTCCTACCCTTAGTAGACTTAGGAGATTGATTCCAGAGAATTTGGTAGTGATCTAACTTATCTTTAGATGCTCAATTTTGATTTAGTAGTTTTCCACTCTAATCTTCCTCATACTATTTAGGAAATATAATATTCCTAAATTGAGTTGAAGTCGGTTGCTTTATGATCAGAATTGCATAGGAAGTTTATGGGCCTACCACATGGGCCTTGTAGGTTGGGCTAGATATTAAGTCATTGACCAAACCTTTGGGTTGACGATCTACTGGGTCGACCAAGCTAGGCAACCTTAGGCTTTAGCCCATTTGGTCTACTTTGGGCCATTTCAACTTACACATTCGTTTAGGCCATAAGTTGACATAGGCCAACGCATCGGACTGAGCCTTTCTAGCAAACTCTGGGCTTACACTTTGGGCCTAGTTTTTGGCCACTACAACAACACACGCTCCAATTTGTCCCTTCCATTTAACGTTGGGTTCAGAGCCGGAGTAATCCAATTTGTACGAGGTGCCATGTTTATGTCCAGTAACAATATGACTAAATTATATCGATAATAATTCGATATGTAAGCTACAATAATTGAAAAATATTATCTAATTTATTCAAATCGAATTAATCCTATTATAAGCATTAAAAGTTTACTCCCTCAATGATCTACAAACGTTTTTTTTTTATTGATTTTCAATTTTTTTAATTCTGTTGATTCAAAATGCTTCAATATGGTACTATCAGGAAGATCAAGGGAGTCCAACAATGTTCGCCTAAAATTGCATGTGAATCCAAAATTTTATATAAAGATTACACATTGCATGTGTTTTAATTTGCTGTTATGGACCGATTAAATTATAAGCTATTAGTACAATAAGAAGTTTTATTTTGGGCTAAGTTTTCACGGTTCTTGTGGGATATTATCACTTATATAGCTCAAGAATTTGTGTGATTTTTGCATAGTTTAATCAAATATTTGTTTAATGCTTTTATTTTATGATCTTTTAGAATAACAAAAGGTAAGTGCAAAAATTAAACCATCATTTCAATTTCAAAACAGCCTTAAAATTAGGAATTAGTTATGTGGAGATAGAGACCTTTATCTTACTGGATAAGAGAGTTTTATGAATGTTTTCAAATTAATTAGGATCCATGAAAATTAAATCAACTTTTATCATTTTATCTCTTAGGTTCTATATAATAATCTTGTCGCACTGCATCAAAATGATCACTAGAATTTAGTTTGTTCAATTCCAATAAGTAATAATGATTGTGAAGTGTTTATCGCTAGTCATCTTCTTCTTTGTTAATTTTGCTCAACAAATCTGACAACTCAAGCAACCCAAAAAGCTAATAATGATCATGTTCAAGCAACTCAAGAAGCTACCAGTGATTTTGACCCAACATGTCTTTGGGGTGGATATTAGGGTGGTTTAGGCCAGAGATGGAGATGTGGTGGCTTAGGCAATATATAGATGGGGTGGTTGGGGTGGTGCCCGGACATTGGTTCCCATGCCCACCCCTTTCATCCCCGAAGAAATGGCCACTTTTATCTTAAGAGAATCCATTAATTTTCAAATTCTAAAATAAAAACATGTTTATTAGATTTATACAATATTCATTTTTGTATAAATGGTATTTATTCATCTTTTCGTAATCACAATGCTTCTAACATTAAATATATATAATTTTAAAAAATAAAATAAAATAAATAAACTCTTCAACCTTATTTGGATGATCCAACAATCTATTTTTTCTACTCTAAGTCGAAGTAAACATCGTGCTAATTTATAATATTGTGTCATGTTAAAATATTTTTCTATTTTAGGAACAAGTTTTATAATTTAATATCGGATGGGCTTAGTACTTTATGGCCCATTTGAACACCTATGATGTGGATCAATCCAAAATGTTCTATTTTTTGAAATTAAAAGAAATTATATTGTAAATGTTTAATGAAACATTAAAATTCTTTTCTTAACTTTACTGTTATGTAAGATTTAAATTGCTATGTAAGATTTAAATTCTTAGTGGAGATTTTATTTTTTTTTTAAAAAAGTTAAAAGATATATTATTTATATAATTTTTTAAGAATCTACTAATTTATATAAAGCATAAATAATTTAAAAATATAGGTGCAACCTTATTGATGTAAAAGTAGGAACAAAGCCAACTATGTTCCACCAAAGTGATACTCTTGGGAGAATTGAAAATTTAGAGTAGAGGTCAAGCTGCATACAGAGACAATCGAAAGATAATACAACTTGAACGAAATGTAGTGGTTCAATTACACACTCAACAATAACAGAAATGATTGAAATTGATACTAACACCTGAAATCACTAACCTAATGACCGTCCACATCTTGACATCTTTGAAATGGTCCCAATCGTTTTGGCTTTGATATCAAGACAGACAGTCCACAATCCGTAACGAAATGGCCATGCACGTCTTAACATTTTTGAAATAATACGAATCAATATGTCTTTCATACCAAGACGGTCAAGCCGTAAAGAAGTATACGAAAGGAAAATAACAACCTGTAGACATGTAGAGTCAGAGGATCTTTCCAACACATGGCTAAAGCGACCACTAACATTATATTGTACCCACTAATAAAAAGGAAGATGTATTGTACAAGGGTAAAAACCAGGATAAAAATGGCATCATGTTCCACCCTTAGACATACGGCAGCAATAGAATGCTGTGCTGAAACAATAAAGGGTAAATGCCAACATCCCAAATGCGAGCCAAGAGAGAGTATATGCTAGAGAGACATCAAGGAACTGTGCCCGATAAATCACAAGTACTGCTAGAATAGAGAGACCCATAGCTAATGTGTCCAAGGTCACGAATGCACGTAACAGGTTCACCATCGTCATAACAACATCAACTATAGCATTGATAGTGCTACTAGAATCACTGGATCCAGCATCTGATCCACCTTTGCCAGCACTAGGCAACTGGACAGAAACAGCATAAGCTGCACCAACAATAAGTGTGGCTAGCACAGAAGATTATTTATTCTGTGTTTGATATCTTCTTTTTGGAGTAGCTTGCTTCTGATATGTTGATTAATCCGCCTTGTCAAGCGATTCATTTTCCTGTATGTGACACCCAAATAGAGTCATCCATGCAGAGTTTGGATTTGCAAGTTCTAGCTCGTTATTTAATCACAACGAATTTACAAGTGTATTGTTGTGAAAACGAGATAGGTAAGTACCCGTTATGCATGGTCGTGGGGTTTGGAGATAAGGAGATTGTTCAATATATGATGGAAGCTCTACCTCGAAGTGGCGATTCATATGAGCAAAAGCTAGAAGGAAAGTCTCTTGTACATGTTGCTCTGGAAGAAAGAAAATTAGATATTACCTTACATGTTTTCCACTACTATTTTCTATATAGATTCCATTAAAGTGTCTTTACATACATCATATTCATTGTTATTTCAACTTTTATTTTCATGCATTTTAATTATCTTACATTAATTTTAGATATTTTAAAAAAATAATGGAGCGAAAGCCAAAGTTCTTCCACATATGAGATGAAAAAGAGAATACTCCACTTCATATTGTAGTATTCCTAGGTTATCTTGAAGGGGTTCGTTACCTTTTAAAAAATGTTAGTAATTATACTCTCGAAAGGAACAAAAAAAGTTTTTACCCTCTTTATGTTGCCTGTAAACATACCCATGTCCATATAATGAAAGAGCTAATTAAAAAGTGGATTGATCCTTCTGAATTGCTCAGTGACAAAGGTCAAGATATTCTTCATTTGGCAGTCAAGAGTGGAAAGCTAGATGTCTTGAGGTTTATACTCAACAATACCAATGTGAATAGACTCCTTAATGAGGTTGATAAGGATGGAAATACACCCTTGCATCTTGCAGTGTCCAATTTCCACTCTTTGTTTGTATATATTCTATTGCTGAAATGGGCAAATCCAAGCCTTGTAAATCATCAAGACCTGTTAGCTGCAGATCTAGCTCAGAAGCATTTTCTATTACTAGATTCAGAAATCTATGAAAAACAAAATGTATATCTGAAAGTACTGGCACAAGAAATAATTTATTCTGTGATTGATATCTTCTTTTTGGAGTAGCTTGCTTATGATATGTTGATTAATCTGCCTTGCCCTTGCCTTTGCCCTTTCCCTTGCGATGCAACCATTACACATATTTTCAGATGTACATTTTGTTTTTCATAGATTTCTGAATCTAGTAATACAAAATGCTTCTTAGCTAGATCTACAACTAACAGGCCTTGATGATTTACAAGGCTTGGATTTGCTCACTTTAGCAACAAAATATACACAAACAAAGAGTGGAAATTGGACACTGCAAGATACAAGAGTGTATTCCATCCTTATCAACCTCATAAAGGAGTCTATTCACATTGGTATTATTGAGTATAAACCTCAGAACATCTAGCTTTCCACTCTTGACTACCACATGAAGAATGTATTGACCTTTGTGACTAAGCAATTCAAAAGGATCAAACCACTTTTTAATCAGCTCGTTCATTATTTGGACATAGTCATGTTTACAGGCAACATAAAGAGAGTAAAAACTTTTTTTGTTCCTTTCGAGAGTATAATTACTAACATTTTCTAAAAGGTAACGAACCCCTTCAAGATAACCTAGGAATACTACAATATGAAGTGGAGTATTCTCTTTTTCATCTCGTATGTGGAAGAACTTTGGCTTTCGCTCCATTATTACTTTTAAAATATCTTAAATTAATGTAAGATAATTAAAATGCAGGAAAATAAAGGTTGAAATAACAATGAATATGATGTATGTAAAGACACTTTGATGGAATCTATATAGAAAAAAGAGAAAATAAAGTGGAAAACATGTATGGAATGTTGGTAATACCTAATTTTCTTTCTTCCAGAGCAACATGTACAGAGACGTTCCTTCTAGCTTTTGCTCATATGAATCGTCACTCCGAGGTAGAGCTTCCATCATATACTAAACAATCTCCTTATCTCCAAACTCCACGGCCATGCATAACGGGGACTTACCTATCTCGTTTTCACAACAACACACTTGTAAATTCGTTGTGATTAAATAACAAGCTAGAACTTACAAATCCAAACTCTACATGGATGACTCTATTGGGGTGTCACATACAGAAAAATGAATCGCTTGACAAGGCAGATTAATCAACATATCAGAAGCAAGCTACTCCAAAAAGAAGATATCAAACACAAAATAAATAATCTTCTAAGCTAGCCACACTTATTGTCGGTGTAGCTTATGTTGTTTCTGTCCAACTGCCTAATGCTGGCAAAGGTGGATCAAATGCTGGATCCAGTGATTCCAGCAGCACTATCAATGCTATAGTTGATGTTGTTGTGGCGATGGTAAACCTATTACGTGCATTCGTGACCTTGGACACATTAGCTATAGATGTCTCTATTCTAGCAGTACTTATGATTTGCTGGGCACAGTTGCTTAACGTCTCTCTAGCATATACTCTCTCTTGGCTCGCATTTTCCCTTTATTGTCTGAACGCAGCATTCTATTGTTGTTGTATGTCTAAGGGTGGAACGTGATGCCATTTTTATCCTGGTTTTTACCCTCATACAATACATCTTCCTTTTTATTAGTGGGTACAATATAATATTAGTGGTCGCTTTAGCCACGTGTTGGAAAGGTCCTCTGACTCTACATGTCTACAGGCTGTTATTTTCCTTTCGTATACTTCTTTACGGCCTAACCGTCTTGGTATCAAAGACAAATTGATTCGTATTATTTCAAAGATGTTAAGACGCGCATGGCCATTTCTTTACGGATTGTGAACTGCCTATCTTGATATCAAAGCCAAAACGAATCGCCATCAAAGCATTGTGCAAAAGCCTGTTTCCCTCATTGTTATTCATTCTCAACAACCCATCGTCTGCATTGGAAGTGGTGGCCATTCCTCTTGCAAAGTTGACAAGTGCTATCCCAGTGCTTAACCTCCCAAATCTAGCAGCAACATCGAGTGGAGTAACGCCTTGGGAGTTCCTCTTGGTAACCAAAATGGGATAATGATGGATTACGAGTTCCGTTATCTGTTTGTTACCGGAACTGGCCGCCACGTGGAGCAATGAATTTCCTAGAGGACTCACTTGGTCAAAAACATCAAACATGCCTCCCTTGTTGATATCTTTAAAAGGCAAGTCATTGACATTGCCATTGCGTGCTGCTTCATAGAGCGCAAGGCCCATCATTCTTGTTTGCTGTAGCACTCAGTAATATGAAATCTATTATCTCTCCCTTTGTTAGATAAATGTATGCTATGTAATCATAATAAGTATACATTTAACACACACTGGAACATAACATATTAAAGTCAAAAATTCCTACTATAAGCCTTAAAATGACTTCCTCCTATTGATTTAACAAAAACACACACACAACGCAATATATCTGATGTCATAATTTAATTCATATAATATATGATAAGTAAATTAAATAATTATTAATATGTAATTTAATCATCAATTAGCACATCACAAATTGAAATATGAATTGTAATATAAATTGAAATATCTAGCTGACCTTATTCTATTTGTTACATATATAAGAACAAAATTTTCATATATATATATATATTATAAATAAAATAAGTAATTTTAGCTTCGAGCTCTATCTGATGAAATGCGGCCACCAATCACATATATGACATATATACTCGCAGCTCACGAAAGAAACATTTCATGTTTCATGCTTGCTTGTTTCTTCCTTTCTTAAATTTATAGTTTTTTTTTTTTTTTTGGCTTTTCTGTTTGCAATCTACACAGAACAGACGCATTCAAACGATATATAATATACCAAATGAAAATGATGTAGAATTGTAACTACAAAGCAGGGACATTTTCTTATGTTTTCTACTTATGTGAAAAATTTTTAATAGCACTTAGAAAGAGCAAGATGCACATTCGAAGCTTAAGAGACAATGCTTACCTGAAAGATGCAGATTTCGCTTCTTGTGCGTCTGCTTGGAAGGCGCGGGAGAGATATATTAGAGACAGAGAGAACAACAACTCTGTTTTCAAGAAAATATCAAGAATGGAGAAGCTGAAAGTAGAAATCACCTGCTTGGCTGCTTCGGCCGCTCGTAAAAATGAACCCCAACATTTGGGTTTCACCTTTTCTACCCCCCTCCTTTTTTAATATTAACTTCTACTATTTTTAAATAGATTATTATTATTCTTTATTTTAATATTTAAAATTTAGTTATTTTATGTAAATAAAATGATATTTTAATTTAAAATTTTAAAAATATATATTAAAAAAAACACTTACACAGGATGAGGCCACCGGTATCCGTGCTGATGGCCTCGATTGCTGCTGCAAGAGGAGGCCACATCGTCAACTAACGAAGGATGAAGAAGAAGCTCCAATCAAGCGCTTGACTCTTACCAAGTATTCTTGGTATGTTAGTAACTGTTCAGCCAAAATGCTTTCAGATATAATGATAATTATTTACATATATGAAGAAAATGTACACCCAAAAATATAGTTCAATTTTCATGATGGAAAATTTGTCTGAAAACATTTACAGTCACAGA
>CM034465.1:21491581-21731275 GCA_019925255.1 Litchi chinensis | reverse complement strand
GCAGAGAAGAAAGTCGACTTGATGCAGCTAATGTTTTAAAAGGCGAGAAGGCGCCGCCTCGCCGCTTTGCTCCCAAAAGCGCCTCAAGGCGCACTCCAGAGGCGGGGAAGCAAAAAAACCACACCTCTGAAGGCTGAGGCGGGCGCCTTAGTGCGCCTCGGGCAGAGGTGGGGTGTGCTTTTTTTTAAGGGTAAAATCGACATTTCAACAACTTTTTTTAGGTTTGCAAAACAGAAGGAGGATCGACAGCCTCCATTCTACCGCCCTTCACCTTTTCACGATCTCTCTCCAAATCTGTTAAATCCTCAAGTCTCCAAGCACTCCTCATCACTCAAGCCTTTGAAATCAGCATCTCCAGTTCATTTCCATCACTCAACTCTCTGAAATTAGCTCGTCTCCAGCTCATCTCCTCCATCTGCAGCTCGTCTTCTCCATCCAGCTCGTCTCCTCCATCTGCAGCCCGCCCAAGTCTGAAACCTAGCTTTGTCATGTAAGTTTTTCAATTATTTCAGCTTTTTACTTATTAAACAATGAGTTTTGGTGGTTTTTTTAGACTTTTAACACACTGTTTTGAAATTGTTTGTGGTTGTATATATTGTTACAAGTAATTATCTATTCTTTTCCTATATAGCACGAAAAATGCATTGATTGTATAACATGCACGAAAAATCTTAAAATACATTTTAGATTTGGATGAGGTGTGAAATTTATCACTTTGAAACCGTATTGGCTTTTTATTGTATCAAATATTGTTACAAGTGTTGTATATATTGTTGTATCAAATATTGTTACAAGTGTTATATATATTGTTGTATCAAATATTATGGTTGTATATATTGTTGTATACATTGTTGTATCAAATATTGTGGTTGTATATATTATTGTAAGTGTTTATTGGTTTCAATATTGGTTTTTGTTTAAGTTTAGTTATTATTTGTACATGATATTGTTGTAGATTTTGTGTGGAATGTCGAACCGGAAAGATCCAACTTGGAAGTATGGGGTTGAGGTTAAGTTTGGAGAACGAAAAGCATACAAGTATGTTCGCTGCATTTTTTGTGATAGAGTAATCAATGGGGGGGGGGGGGGGGGGGGGAGGGGGAGGGGGGGGAGTATAGATTGAAAGAGCACCTTATGGGAATTCATGGGAATGTTGCCCCATGTGAGAAAGTTACCCCGGAAGTTCAAGATGAAATAAAGAAATCTATTGCCAAAACTGGAGATGCTAAAAAGCAAGCTCAACTAGCACGGGAAGAAAAACTTGATAGCTCTATCAACTTTAACACTTATCCATCTATAGTGATGTGCAGGTGGATCAAGAGAGGCCATCTACAAGAAGTGAGAAGGAAGCATGCTATCGAACGTGTTTGGACATTAGTAAATTCTTATTTGAGAATGGAATTGTATTTAATGTTGCCCAAAGTCCTTCATTTATTAATATGTGCCGATCAATTGGCAATTATGGGCGTGGTTTAAAACCTCCTACACCATATGAGATTTGCACTAACTTTTTGAATGACAAAGTAGCCAACGTAGTAGCTGTTGTTAGTGACATAAAAAAGACATAACCAGAGACAGGGGTGTCAATATTGTCGGATGGCTAGAAAGATATGAGAGGAAGACAATTGGTGAACTTCCTTGTGAACAATCCGCAAGGTACAATATTTTTGAAATCAGTTGATGTAAGTGATGCAGTGAAAGATGCAAAGTTATTGTTTAAGCTACTAGATGATGTAGTTAAAGAGATTGGTGAAGATCTTGTTGTTCAAGTTGTAACGGATAATGCGTCCAACTATAAAAAAGCGGGTGAAATGTTGATGGAGAAAAGGAAACGCTTATGGTGGACGCCGTGTGCTACTCATTGCATTGATTTAATGTTTGAGAAGATTGGAGAACTTCCTCAACATAAAAATACCTTATTTAAAGCAAAGAAGGTAAATATCAATTACTTTATCAATATTGTTGTAACTATAATTATTTTCTAGTTGTTAAAATTTTTTATTATTGTTCTATAATAGATGAGTAACTTCATCTACAATCACGGGTGGGTGTTGGTTTTGATGAGGACTCATACAAAGAAAGATTTGGTTTGTCCTGGGCCTATGGGATTTGCGACTGCATACTTGATTTTTCAAAGTATGTATAGTCTAAAAGTACAATTGTAAGAGATGTTCATTTCATGAGAGTGGCGAGAGAGTAGTTGGGCCAAAAAACCAGAGGGAAAAGCAATTAGAAAAATCATATTGACAGATGGGAGCTTCTGGCATAGTATGTCTTATGTATTAAAGACAACTAAGCGCATTGTGAATGTGTTGAGGATGATGGATTCTGAAAAGGTTCCTACAATGAGATTCATTTATGGTGCAATTGATAAAGCTAAGGAGGAAATAGCCAAAACCTTTGGAAATGATTTAGGAGCTTACAAGGAGATATGGAACATTGTTGATGACAAATGGGAGTTTCAATTGCATCGTCATTTACATGTAGCTGCCTACTTCTTGAATCTCCAATTTCATTATAGTGAAAATCCTTCCAAGCATCCAGAGATTGATCGGGGGGTCATTATGGGTGTAGAGAAACTTTTTACCAATGAATTGGATAAAGTTAAAGCTCATTGTCAAATGGATTATTACAGGCAGAAAAGAGAGATGTTTGGATATTCATTGGCAAAGAATACTGTGTACAAACGTAGTCCTGGTATGTGAAGTTATCATTTATCATTGTTAATTTGTTTATGAAATTTATAGTATTCTCTTAATTTTTAAATGCTTATTTGTAGTTGATTGGTGGCTTGCTTTTGGAGCTGACACCTTAGAACTTAAATCTTTTGCTGTGAGGATTTTGAGTCTCACTTGCTCGTCCTCCACTTGTGAGAGGAATTGGAGTGCTTTTAATATGATTCATACAAAGAAGAGAAATCGATTAGAAACCAAGAGATTGAATGATTTGGTGTACATCATGTACAATAGAAGACTCCAACATAGATACTTGAAGAAGCAAAAGCTAAAAGATGACGAGGATCCCTTGGTTGTTAGTGATGATGTGCCTTCTGATGATGAATGGGTGAATGATGAATTTTTAGGAATTAACATGAGTCAACCAAGTGGTAGTCGACAACTAACCTATAAGAGAAAAAGGATTGGAGGTAAGTTATTCTCTAATTAAATATAGTAAATTCTATTAAAGTTAATGATATAATCATTAAAATATTATTTTATATTATTTGTTAGACAAAGGGAAGAATATACGCCAAGAGGCTGAAGAACCTGAGTTGGAGGAGGATGAGAGTAGTGATGAGGAGGGTGATGCAAAATCAGATATAATGATGAGGCTGATGAAGATGAAACTTTACCTCCAGATTCAACCATGCCTTCAACCATGCCTCCCTATTTTGATTCAAATTTTAGGTTATTAGATTCAAATGATTCTTTATTTAATACCCCTACTAATCCTTAATCATTTGATATCTTGTATGTTAAGATTTTTTATATGGATGATTTTGTGTTTAGGATGATATGAATGATCCCTACTTGTTGTGTTGGTTACTTAGTTTTATTTTGTTTGATATTTGTGGTTTTAATATTGCTTTTCACAATATATTAAAATGTTATAAATGATTTTATATGTTTGGTTTTTTTTTTGAATTTTTTTTTATTTGGTGTTGAGGCTATAACCTCGATCGCCTTGAGGCTACCGCCTCGCCTCGTCGAGGCTCCACCGTCTCACATCACTTTTTGCCTTTTAAAACATTGGATGCAGCAAAAGGCGACTGCACTTAAACAGAAGCTCACCAAAGCACAAGATAAGATCATCCGAGTTGAGGAGCGCACTCAAGCCCTGGTCATTCAATGACGTGAAGATGTTACCTCGAAGACTAGTAATGAATCTTTATATGTGCTTTGGAGGTAGCACCCGACTATGGGCTTTTCATTTTTCAAGCAGGACGCGGCCGCAGAAGTCTAGAAATATGCAACTCGTGCTGCCCAAGCCTAAGGTGTTCGACAAGTCGTTACCTCCCCAACTCTCTAAAGTGATGTCTCTCAAGACGCAACTCCTCCAACCACTCAGGCAGCAGCTCCTCAATTTTCTCTATTGAGCGTTGTTTCGCAAATGATCGTAACTTCCCAAGCCTTTCAAGATCCTCCTTGCTCCTAAAACCCTCAGCTTCTCAGGTTCCAGAAGGAGCTTCGTAGGATCAACCTCCCAAGGACGCACCGAATTAGGTATGGAGTTTTTAGCTTTTACTTGTTGTAGCTCTGGGACTTTTCATCCTTCAACGAGGGCTTTGTTCTTGAATTTTATGTACCGGATAATCACTTCGTTGGTCAAGGTCATTTTATTAATAAAACTGTCTTGCAACTCGCTCTGCATTTCCCAAGTATAAGATGTGTATGACTGAGATCGTGAACCAAAGCTATTAACATAATAAATGATAAGCTATCATCAAGCATTGTTGATCAATAGAATAAGCACGTCACAATTGATCATGATAATAAATGAGGTCGCAGATCTGAAGTTAACTTGGTTGCGCCTCTTTTAGGGAAATAAATAACTACTTACAGGTCGTGTATATTAATCACAAAGTGCTTGTTTAGACGTGCCTATTAGAATTTAACAACAATAGAGTTTTATAGGTTGCTAAAGCATTTTCTCGAACTTTGATGCTCATAGTTTGCTGAAACACTTTTCAGAGCATACAAATAAGCAACTCCTTTCACAAGTAGCACGTTTCAGAGCGCATAGATAGCAACTCCTCCTATAGGGCGTAACCTTAGCTAATCAGCAAAACAGATTGAGTTGTCCAAAGGGCGTAACCTCAACTAACAGCGAAATAGTTTTAAGCTATATAGGGGGTCATAATCTCGCCTACCTTAGCAATACATTTTGCGAGCTGAGCAGGAGGTCATAACCTCGTCTGCTATGTAAGGGATCATAACCTTGCTCACCTTAGCGATGCATTTTATGAGCTACACAGGAGGTTGTAACCTCACCAGCGATATAAGGGGTCATAACCTCACCTATTTTAGCGATGCATTTTACGAGTTGCACAGGAGGTCATAACTTTACTTACAATGTAGGGGGTCGCAACCTCGCCTACTTTAGTAATGTATTTTGCGAGCTAAGTAGAGGGTCATAATCTCGCCTGTGATATAGGAGGTTATAACCTCACTTGCTTTAGAAATGCATTTTGTGAGCTGCACAGTGGGTCATAATCTCGCCTGCAATGTAGGGAGTCGTAACCTAACCTACTTTGGCGATACGTTTTGCGAGCTGCACCAAAGGTCATAATCTCACCTACTTTAGCGATGCAATTTATGAGTTGCATAAGGGATCATAACCTCACTTGCGATGTAGAGGGTCGCAACCTCACCTATTTTAGCGATGCATTTTATGAGCTGCGCAGGGGGTCGTAACCTAGCCTACGATGTAGGGGGTTGCAAGTCCGCCTACTTTAGCAATGCATTTTGTGAGCTATGCAAGGGTCATAACCTCGCCTACGATATAGGGGGTCGTAATCTTGCTTATTTTAGTAATGCATTTTGCGAGCTATGCAAGGGGTCGTAACCTCGCCTATTTTAACAATGCATTTTGCAAGCTACGCAGGGGGTCGTAACCTCGCCTGCAATCTAGAGGGTCGTAACCTCGCCTACTTTAGTAATGCATTTTGCACTTTTAGCAAAGAAATCAATAGAGCATTTATTGAATACAAGAACACAGGAAATTTGCGGCCTTTTATTGATTTCGAAAATTTAATTACATATTAAAGACATGGCCTATTAAATATGCTTGTGATATGAGGGGCAACACGTATGTTCAAGATAGTCTTCATCGCGTGTCGATTCTCTAGTTTAAGAGCTCATTGAGCTTGCCATGATCGTGGTTATACTAGTCTAGTGATCGCTGAGGTTATTGCTGTTGAGTTCACAAGTTCGTTGGTTGCACTACATAGTCCCTCAAGTGACCTTTATGGATTAAATCTTCAAGGATGTCCTTTAATGCTCTGCATTCTAAGCTATTATGTCCGACTTCATCATGATAGTCATAAAACTTGTTTTTGTCTCTAAGATTGACAGGAGACCTCAAAGGATGAGGCTTTCTGAAGTCTTCACTATTCTTTTTCATCGCAAATATTTTCTCCTGTATGTCTGATAGGATATTGTAGTTGTTATGACGATCTTGATGCTAAGTCTTTTGGTAACTTAATGGTTAGAGCCATTGTTTCGACCTTCATTACTACTCCCACTATTGTTTCTTTTCTTAGGTTGGTTGGAACTGCCCGTTTCATTTTTCTAGTTAGGCTGTTTGGGGTTGAAAGCCTCTTCCCATTTGATTTCTTTGGCAGCTTGCTCATAAAATTCGTCTAGGTCCTTTATCGAAAACTTGTATATATTCTCATAGAACTTTCCATCCTTTTTTAGCTCTGTCGAGATTGTCGTCAAAATGCTCTCATCCGAAAGGCTTTCCACATTGCTCACCTCGTCCTTGAATCGAGAAATGTAGTCCTTCAAGGATTCATTCTGTTTTTGGAAAATTGTAGCGAGGTGGTATGATGGTGTAAGCTATCTTCTCAAAGCCTTGTATTAGTTGACAAATTTTTGTTGGCATTCTTTTCAACTTCCTATACTGTGAGTTGGGAGGCTTTTGAACCAAGCCCGCGGAGCATCCCCTTTAGTGGCCTGGAAGACACGGCACTTAACCAATGGGTTATTTATCTGAAAGTCCATTTGGATGTTGAACGCATCCAGATGGTCATAAGGGTTATTTCTCTCATTATAAGGTTGAATGTTAGGGAGTTTGAATTTAGGAGGCAAGGGCTCAGTCTCAATTTCTCTGGTAAATGGGACCCTCTCATCATGCTATTCTTCCTGACTTTGGGGTCCAGGTCGTGCCTCCAGCCGCTAAGCCCTCTGCAACAATTCTTCCACCACTGGATTCTGGAGCTCAGATCGCCTTGTGGGGGACCACCTACTCATACTCTTTTGCTCGATCGGGTAGCAATCTCGCGGCCTGTGTATCCTATGAAAACTTTCTGCCTTGCGCTGACCTGTTCACGGTTTGCGCTCATCATTATCACGACATGTGTGAGCTCATTTGTGTTGCTGGCTAGTTTCCATACAATGACCATCATCGTGGCTTACCCTTGCTCTCCAGTCTACAGAGCGAGGTGCCACTTCTCTCTCGTGAGGTCACCATCCGCCTCTTCTTGAGTTTAAGTTTGAGGAACCGACCGAGCCTCCTAACAATAGCTTTTCTTCATCTGTTCCCCCCTTCAAAGTCGAGACCTCATTTACTGGTTGTTGGCAAGCTTCCGTGAGGGGCATGACCTCGACTTGTCTTTACGCAACCTGGGTTTGAGCTTCTGTCAGATGCATCACGGTGTCCTCCAAGGCTTTTTGGTGTTGTTGCCAAACCCGCATAGCATCCCCTACAACTAGCAGAATGCTTTGTTGGACTTCACGGTCTTCGGGCCGCTCTATTATCGCATCAAAGGTTCTAGTTGTTCTTCCTCTAGCCATTACAGTTGGTCAAAATTCAAGAAATCAAAGAAAAACTTCAGAGTCACAGTTAGACCATTCTTATAGCACCAAAAGATATCGACGTCTGAAATCGATCGATCTGGAGATTCCTAAGCCCATACTATAGCTTTGGTAATTAATAACAATGAAAGTGAATAAAAGCAATTAATAAGCAATTAAGAATGAAGAAGGAAGAGGAAGAACAATACAAAGATAAGGATTTTACGTGATTCGGCAAGTATGCCTATGTCCACGAGCCACTCTAAATATATTTTGACAGAGTGACGATAATACTAGTTTAAGCTTATTTATTACAAAAGATCTCACCCCTATTTATAGAGTGGGGGATTATAATTGAGTGTAGTATACATTAAGAAACAATAATCATTTTAACTACTCTGACTTGACCATTTTGCATTAATTACTATTGTACTAATTATTCTTACATAGTCATATCTGCATTAATTACTTCTTGGGATCCGGATTACATAGATCCCATTGGTACCAGATTCGGAAGCACTAATTTGAGAGATAAGTTTTTATAAGATTGTTTGACATGAGCCTAGACGAGCTGACATATTTACTTTCGTGAGCTAAGGATGCACTAAGGTGAACTTGATATGGGCACGAGCTGAGGATACATTAAGGTAAATTTGGCATAGGCACGAGCTGAAGAAAGTAACGAGCTTGTTATGCGATCTGAGTGCAGGACTCTTTGGGCTTTTCGTTAGTGGACTTAGTCAATGAGCCTTCAACAGCCCATTTATCCATGTTATGGGAACGACTGTAACAAATCTAATATTTGATGACTATGACTCTTGAAAAACTATTCTCTTTTACACATCTAAAGAGCTAAGGCCTTGTAAATCAATCATAAACTTAAATTTGTTAGAAGTGAAAATAAAAAACTATGATTTTAACTCGTATATATATTTGCACATTTACAAACTAAACATGAGATATAAATTGGAACATACATATCTCTACAGTCAAATAAGTTGGTGAAGATGAATATTGTAGACTTATCTAAACTCGGACCAAGTTAGAAAGACATTAATTATCCACTTAATTGCTAAGATGGTAAGTGAGGCCCGCCTGGCTGAAAGTATTCTGATCTCAGTTGGAATTGTTACGGTTTGTCGTTTCTCTTGACGAATAACAGACACTGCCATCCATCAATGCATCTGTGTAGTCCTAGCAATGTTCCTATATATAATGATATATGGTTTGGTGACTTGGTCAATGATCATGAAACAATTAATTGTATATTAAAGTCAAAACACAGTTAATTCTTTTGCAACTTTATTATTTGATATAATTTTGATACCTCTTGAGCAGTTGATTTCTTTTATCAGATGTCAAGAAGCTTTTACTCAAATTGCTATATATATATATATTTATTTATTTATTTATTTATTCTTGACCAAGAGTAAATTTTCCTATGACAATTTACAAGTCTGCACAAGTCTCATCTTGTTAATCACCCAAGACAAATTGAGAAATTAAAATTCAAGTGTACAGATCTTGGTCGAGTTGATCATATATATAGTTGATATAGAAATCTTAATTTGTTGTTATTATATTGTGTATACTTTTTGATAGTGAACATTTTTGAAAGATTGAAGGAAGTACAACACTATACAAGAAATGCAAAGCAATGAGTTGTTGATTTTTATGATTTTATTATGCACTTGTAAAAGCACTCCAATATGCTTTCAAAAAAAATAAACACTATTATAATAATATAATATAATTGGAAAAAAAAAAGGGATACCACGATTCATGCTTCGTTATTAGTTTGCCATTTTTTTTTAAATTATCAACTACAGTGTAATCCTTCATGATCATAAAAAATGGCAAACCGCTAACGAAACATGATTAATGGCATCCGTTTTATTTTTTTTCAATTATATTATATTATTATAATAGTCTTTTACTTTTTTTTAAAGCATATCAGAGTGCTATTACATGTGCATAATAAAATCATGAAAATCAACAACTCATTGCTTTGCATTTCTTGTACATTGTTGTACTTCCTTTAATCTTTCAAAAATTTTCACTATCGAATAGTATACACGTTATAATAACAAAAAATTAAGATTTCTACACCAACTATATAGATGATCAACTCGACCAAGATCTGTACACTTGAATTTTAATTTCTCAATTTATCTTGGCTGCTTAACAAGATAAGACTTGTGCAGACTTGTAAATTGTCATAGGAAAATTTACTATTGGTCAAGAATATATATAAATATATAAATGTATATTTATATGTAGTAATTTGAGTAAAAGCTTCTTGACATCTAATAAAAGAAATCAATTGCTGAAGAGGTATCAAAATTATAGTAAATAATAAAGTTGCATTGTGGCGTCACTTACATTGCCCAAGAAAAGCATCCGTGAGTGTTGAAGAAGCCCATATACCATGGGTGGTCCACCTCAAATTTAGACACTTATTAGATTTAGGAGGACCGACCCATTTCTAAGTAAACCCGTCTTGTCGATCGGAACATCCAAGACTATCGAGAAGGTCATTAGGTATTTTCAGATTTTTTCTTTTCTTATTTTTAAACTATTTACATTATGCCTATTATTTGTTGTTGCTCCGTGTCTAATAATTACAAGGCAGTTCTTTTGCACCAAGTGGGGTTGCTGCAGTGGCTTAAGCGGCAGTCGCGACCCTTTACTCTCAAGTCTTGGGTTCAAGTGCAAGTTTTCCCACATTCATTAATAAAGATGAGATTTTTTTTCTTATATGTGAGTTGCTCTCCATCCTGATGTGGATGGACTTCAATCAGGGGGAATCGATTATCCGGGTCATATCACTAGTGTTCTACCGGCTTAATCATAGTTGACTTCTGGTCTAGTCCCAATAATTAAAAAAAAAAATGCAGTTCTTGTCTTTTGTACAATTTTTATCTCATTGGTAAGCACGTAAAGATAGGATTTAGTTTCCATGTATTAATTAGTGAGGAATTTAGGAAAAAGCCCTATTCAAACTTCAAGTGGATCTGCAACAATTTTAAACTATCATGCCATTAAAGACCAATAAAATTGAAATTATAATAAATTCTCTGAACAAATTTCACTTATACTGAGACTCTACATATATGATGATAGTAAAATGATGTATCCCATGAATTGTTGGAATTTCTCGAGTCAGATATATCATCTTGAAATCTATCCTTCATAATGAGCTCGACCATTATACATTTCCCAAGCCTTTTGGTATGCTGAGGCAACATTGTGAGGAATCTCGTCTAGATCACTCTATTCAGCATCAAGAGCACTACCCTGTTTTACCTCCCAAGACCTGTAGGCAAGAAGGGCTGACCTTATATCAGCAAGGGGAACAGACAACTGACAACGAAATATATTTCGAATGTGCTGAAGTTGTTTTTCTTTTTCCTGTAAAACGAGCAGAAATTTTCAAAATATAGACTTTTGGTGTCATAGTGCTTCATCCAGAAATGCAAGAAGCAAACCCAAGAACAAACTGTTGGAATAAAACTTTAATAGGTTAAACCTATATCAAAATCTAGAAACTCATATTAAATCAATAAGAATTATTAAAGAAAACATACATGAATCCATATTGTTAAACCTGAGTAGGATCAAGTCTTCCACAGTCAAATCTCCTTAGGTTACTTTGTAGTTTTCTTCTTGAATGGGGAAAGATAAGAGAGAGTAAAATTACGTTGATTTGACTTGGGAACCATAACCCTAATTATGTTTTTTATATACTAATCTAATTAGGTTCCCATTAACCCTAATTTGATTAGTATTAGGTCTCTACACATTAAAGCCCATATCCAATAGATATTTCTAGAGCCCAATTAATAGATCAATTATTTGACCCTATTAAAATAGATAGTCCATAATATAATTGTTATATAATATGTAAGCTCACATTAAGATTTATAAAAATCCCAACAATCTCTCACTTGGGCTACATATGTTTCTTGAAACAATTATATTACTATAATCTTAAGTGTGCACTGAAAAGCTATCTGTCCTGAAATATCTCCTTAATTACAATCTGGTCCATCAACTATATTAGTATGGGATCAAAGCGACCTTTGTTACATATATTCGTAACTAGATTCATCAATGGTCATCACACCAACATATTTAATGACATAGATCAAGTATGGATGCGTAGCATGGAAATTACATGCAATGTGATCTCTAACATGTCTATTTTCAACTGGTCTTACCTTAATCTTTAGTGAGATCAAACACAAATAATATTCAGAGTTTATAACTTAACTTTATACTTTATTCTGCAGAAAATAAATATGTCTTTAACAAAGAACATCAAAATACTAATTCCCACTAAACATGCACATCATCAACTAAAACAACACCCATATGAGTAGTGTGCTCATAAAAAACCTTGGATGGTAATCCCTTAGTAAGCGGATCCGCAATCATGGAGTTTGTCCCAATATGTTCTATAGCAAACTGACGACTCTGAACTCTTTCTTTAACAACAAGAAACTTGATGTCTATGTGCTTTGACTTCATAGAGCTTCTGTTGTTATTGGAATATAGCACAGCCGAATTATTGTCACAATATATCTTTAATGGTCTTTCTATACCATCCACAACTCGCAGCCCCATGACAAAATTTCGAAGCCATATCCTATGATTAGATGCCTCATAACAAGCTATGAATTCAGCTGCCATGGTGGAAGAAGCTATGAGTGTTTGCTTAGCACTCTTCCAAGAAATAGCTCATCCAGCTAGCAGGTAAATATAGCCCGACGTGGATCTTTTACTGTCTTGGCATCCAGTAAAATCGGAATCAAAATACCCAACGATCTCTAAATTATCTTATCTCCGATATGTGAGCATGTGATCTTTTGTTCTCTGTAAATAACGCATAACTCGTTTGGCTGTTTTCCAATGATCCATCCCTGAATTACTTAAATATTTGCCCAACATTCCCACTATGAACGCAATATCTGGACGCGTGCATACTTGAGCATACATTAGACTTCCTACAGCTGATGCATAAGGAATCTTTTGCATTTCTTTTCGTTCCAATTCATTTTTAGGACACTGATTGAGACTAAACTTGTCTCCTTTAGCTACAGGGGTGTCTTCTGGTGCACAACTTTTCATGCCAAATCTATCAAGAACTTTTTCAATATAGCTCTTTTGTGATAACCCAAGGATACCTCGAGTTCAATCTCGATGTATCTGTATGCCTAATACAAAAAAGGCGTCCCCAAGATCTTTCATCTCAAAATTCTTTGTAAGAAATCTCTTGGTTTCGTGCAATAAGCCTATATCGTTACTAGCAAGTAGTATGTCATCAACATATAACACCAGAAATATGTATTTACTCCCACTGAACTTATGATATACACAATCTTCAACCTTATTTACCTCAAATCCATATGAGATAGTGATTTGATGAAATTTGTGATACCATTGACGAGAAGCCTGTTTGAGACCATAGATGGATTTCTTTAATTTGTAAACCATTTTCTTTGGGTCACCGGATACAAAGTTTTCTGGTTGCATCATATATATTGTTTCATCAATGTCACCATTGAGAAACACAGTTTTTACATCCATCTGATGTAGCTCTAAATCAAAATGAGCCACAAGTGCCATTATAATCATGAAAGAGTCTTTCGTTGAAACTGGAGAGAAAGTCTCTTTGTAATCAATGCCTTCTTTCTGAGTGAAACCCTTGGCAACCAGACGAGCCTTATATCTCTCAACATTGCCTTTTGAATCCCTTTTGGTCTTAAATATCCATTTGCAACCAATGGGTTTCGTACCTTCAAGCAATTCAACGAGATCCCAAACGTCATTGTTTTTCATGGAATTCATCTCATCATTCATAGCATCGATCCACTTTTGAGAATTAGAACTTTGTTTGGCTTGATGGAAGTTGATTGGATCATCTTTCATCACTCCTATATCAACTTCATGTTCTTGGAGAAAAACGATATAGTCATCCGGAATCGCACTTCTCCTTTCTCTAGTGGATCGTCTTAATGGCACATCCTCTTGAAGTTGTTGAGTTTGCACTTCGGGTATAATATTTTCATTTTGCACAAGGAGCTCGTCTACATTGTCTTGATATTCCAGATTTGCATTTTGAACAATGTCAGGAATAGAAGCCTGATCATTATTAATCGCAATAGTAGGAAGAGAAATAAATTCCTCTTTAAAGACAATGTCTTTAACCTTATCTCCCCCCACAAACTCAACTTCCTCAAAAAATTTCGCATTTCCCGTCTCAAAAAATGTTCTAGTAGTGGGATCGTAGAACTCGAAACCCCTTGATCGTTCAGAGTACCCAACAAAGTAGCAGCTTACAGTTCTGGAGTCCAGTTTCTTTTCATTTGGCCTGTAAGGCCTTGCCTCAGCTGGACAACCCCAAACATGTAAATGCCTTATACTAGGCTTTTTGCCCGTCCATAATTCATAAAGGGTTTTAGCTACCGCTTTGCTTGGAACCCTATTGAGGATATATGCTGCAATCTTTAATGCTTCTCCCCAGAAAGATTCTGGTAAAGATGAATGATTAATCATACTTCTTACCATGTCCTTAAGCGTTCTGTTTCGTCTTTCAGCAACACCATTCATGCTAGGTTTGCGTGGCATTGTGTATTGCGAGACGATACCGCATTCCTCTAGGAATTTCGCAAAAGGTCCTGGACGTTGTTCACCAGATCCGTCATATCTGCCATAGTATTCACCACCACGGTCAGATTTGACAACTTTAATTTTCTTGCCAAGTTGATTTTCAACTTCAGCTTTGAAGGCCTTAAAAACATCCAGGGATTGAGACTTCTCATGTATCAAATATAAGTACCCATATCTTGAATAGTCGTCTATGAACGTAATAAAATACTGTTGACCATTCCAAGAAGCTGTAGGAAATGGTCCACAAATATCAGTATGAATTAGTTCTAAGACATCAGAACACCTATTGGCACCTAATCTTCTAATGTTTGTCTGTTTCCCTTTAATACACTCAATACAGACTTCGAAATCTGTCAAATCAAGGGAATCAAGAATCCCGTCAGACACCAGCCTCTGAATTCTCTATTTAGAGATATGACCTAAATGCTTGTGCCATAGTGTGGCGGAATCCCTGTCAGTTAATTTTCGTTTTGTACCTCGTGAATTTATATGCAAGGTTTCATTAATTGAAGCAATTGTATTCAACAAATATAGGTTATCATATAATAATAAAGAACCGGTATCAATAAGATTCGAATCTTGAAAAAGACTAAATTTAGTATTTCCAAATGAACAAGAATAACCAAATTTGTCCAAAACATAAACTTAAACCAAATTCCGTCTAAAAGACGATACTACATAAGTCTCTTCCAAATTCAAAAAATGACCAGTCTTTAATAATAACCTAAAAGTTCCTATTGTCTTTATTGCAACTGTTTTGCCATCGCCCATATAGATGAATCTTTCAGCATCACTTGGCTGTCGGCTCCACAAGCAACCCTGTATAGACACACTTATGTGAGTAGTAGCACCAGAATCTATCCACCAAGTGTGTTTGGGTACAGAAGTTAAATTAACTTCAGAACAAACTAAATTGAAAAGCATACCTTTCTTGACACGCCAGTTGGCGTATTTGGGACATTCTTTCTTCATGTGTCCAGCTTTCTTGCAAAAGTAACAGGTAAACTCCTTATCCTGTTTCTTTTGCACCTTATGCTGTAATGTCCCAACTGCAGCTTCTTTTCCTCTTTTCCTTTTCTTGTCCTTAGAGATAGTTGCTAAATTAGCACTTTCAATACCTTCTTGCTTCAATCTTTCTTCTTCTTGCACACAGTGAAATATGAGCTCATTAAGAGTCCATTTATCCTTTTGAGTATTGTAACTCACTTTAAACTGACTGTATTGTGTAGGAAGAGAAATCAAAACTAAGTGCACCAGCAGGTCCTCAGACAGCTGTAACTTTAGTACCTTTAGTTTGGAAGCAATATGAGACATCTCCATGATGTACTCCCTTATGTTCCCTTTACCTTTATACTTCATTGAAACAAGGTTAGCCAAAAGGGTACTTGTTTCAACCTTTTCGTTTTTCGCAAAACGCTGTTTTATATCATCAAGGAACTTCTTAACATTTTTCTCTTCGGACATAGAGCCCCTAAAAGCTTCCGGAATGGAATATTTCATGATCATAAGACACATGCGATTAGAACGTTCCCACTTCTCCATACTCGCCTTTTCATCAGCGGTACTATTATCATTAAGAGATGTGGGTCGTTCTTCCCAAAGCGCAAGGTCAAGATCCATGCAACCGAGAACAATCATAACGTTCTCTTTCCAATTCTTAAAATTTGTACCATTAAGCACAGGAATGGAATTGATATTAGCAGTTATTATTGAAGCAAAAGTAGTAACTGAATCGAGAATAAAACCAAATACAAGCTCACAATTAATAATCATGTCATAATATAATAATATTCAATTAATAATTCATACATGACATGATTAAATTATTCCCATAATGGTGGGCCCTAAAACAAGATACCTAGCACAACATTAACATTTAGTCTTTGGACAGAAATATCAATTGTAAATGGTACTTTCCGTGTAGTAATCAAATATTGACAATTAATCCCGTCAAATAATAAGTCTTTCTTTGAACCGACTTATTATCCACATGGAAAGCCTAATAATCATCACATATTTATTACCATAAGTATGCCGATTATTTGACCAAATAATAACCTTATTTTGGGCCGATCATTATTCGCATAAATAATAGACATACACATCTTAATTTTTCAAAATAAATAAATTTAATTATAGAGGTTACTTTAGTAACATATAATTTCAATTCAATTTATTTTAAAAAATCAGACATAATAATATATCAACAAACACACATTGATAAAAATCACCAGCCGATTAATTTTATATATATATATATATATATGAGATAGTCAAGCTTCTGGACATGCGCTGCAAACCGATCCAATATATATATAATTTTGCTTTCATTGACGCGAGAATCCCAACTAAATATATATTCATGCTTTTATAATCTAAAACAAACACAAAAGCATCCTTGACTGATTACGCACGCCAACCAAAACAAACCAAAGTCACTTGACTTTCAACAAATCCAATTAAATATATATATAATCATTCTTGCTTCAAGGTCTGAGAACACAATATATATAATATATATTATCAGTCAATGACCAAAATAACAACAAACCGCAATACCGAGGCGATGTGGTAAACAACAGTAGCGGAAAAACCATAAAAAAATATATATATATTTGTTCTGCACAGTATGTTTCGAAACAAACATAAAAATACATTCTTCAATTGTCGAACCCAGTAAAACAAAAAACAATATGACATATATTTTTCAAAGTCCCGCGGCAATCACAATAATTAAATCAATTAATATCTCAATGATTCAATATGAGTATGCTCTGATACCAATTGTTGGAATAAAACTTTAATAGGTTAGACCTATATCAAAATCTAGAAACTCATATTAAATCAATAAGAATTATTAAAGAAAACATACCTGAATCCATATTGTTAAACCTGAGTAGGATCGAGTCTTCCACAGTCAAATCTCCTTAGGTTACTCTATAGTTTTCTTCTTGAATGGGGAAAGAGAAGAGAGAGTAAAATTACGTTGATTTGACTTGGGGACCATAACCCTAATTATGTTCTTTATATACTAATCTAATTAGGTTCTCATTAACCCTAATTTGATTAGTATTAGGTCTCTACACATTAAAGTCCATACCCAATAAATATTTCTAGAGCCCAATTAATAGATCACTTATTTGGCCCTATTAAAATAGATAGCCCATAATGTAATTGTTATATAATATGTAAGCCCACATTAAGATTTATAAAAATCCCAACACAAACATATACAGGGAAATCAAAATGCTGTAATTGATTGGAAATTTAGTAAGGGCCACACTTATAGATGATACAAAAACGCCCTTCTTTTAGTTCTGCTGTTTCGTAAAGGTCATTTTCAGCAATAAAAAACTCAACACCACCATCACTATACGTCCATTTCAAACATCCAAACCACAACAATTAGATAACATCACAAACCTATGGCAAATGAACAGGTCACAAAATAATTCTCGACTCCTCTATTGTACATGTCCCTTGCATCAGGAATGCATTCCCTTTCTTTAGGCACTTCTCCATTAAATTTCGTATATTCTCTATAGCACAGTTCTAATAAATTTTCTATTTATCGCAATGTAAAAGTTTCTAACCTCAATGTTAGACTCATCAATGGGGAGAAAAATAGCTTCCTCAAATTCCCTGTATGCTTCCGTATTTTACTGCCTTCAGCAACATGCAAACCAACAGTAGTGATTGCACGCTCAAATAGATTTCTTGCCTTCAAAATACCATCAGGTAAACACTCACGTTCAGATTGATCTTGTTCTTCTATAAACAATATGTAGTCCAACCAAAGAGGGATAGACTGCATTAGACAATAAATGAAGCCAATTTTAGGACTCTCACTAACAAAGAAAGTATTATTAGAACAAAAGAAAAAGGAATTATAGCGAAACAATGGAAACTTTTATTGTTATACTGAAAGCAAAACGAATACAAAGATAACCCTCAATGTTACACTGAGGGGTTGAGACTTGCATTACGCTCGTCTCTAACAGAGCTCCTATGCTAATAACATACAACCAAAGATAATTTTAAACCCTAACAGCCCCCTCTTTAAATACTAACCCAACCTTAAAATAAATCTCACAACTTCTCTTTCTAACCAGCCTAACAAATCCCATAGCTTCCCTTTCTAACCAACTGCTGATCATGTTACTTGCCATTTAAGAATTAATCCCATTAATGGCCTACATCTTCCTATTTTGACTCTTCCTTTTATAAACCTTGAGATTCATGATTTGTTTCTTTCTTCCATGATAAGTAACAACGGCTGGGGGTTTAACAATACTTTTCCCCTTAACAACCGTCTTGTCCTTAAGACAAAGTGAGGGGAAAATGCTCCATATAAGCTCAGAAACATCCTCTCATGTGGCATCATCTGCCAATTGATCATGCCACTAGACTAATGCTTGGTGACTAGTAACCTCATCATGAATTACATCTCGAAATGCTAAAATGCACTCAAGGTCATAAGTACTCGGAATGTCAGCTTTTAAACCCTAAGGAAGGGTCCCTGGCGATGGTGAAACACCTACAACTTTCTTAAGCAAGAAGACATGGAAAACAGGATGGACACGAGATCCTACCGGAAGCTTGAGACAACAAGCCAAGACCCTATTTGTGCCTCAATTTGAAAGGGCCCATAGAAGCAAGCCCATAATTTTGGATGCACCTTATGCGCCACCGACTGTTAGCGATAAGGTCACAACTTCAAATACACCCAATCACCAATGTCAAAGGAAATTGACCGATGCTTAACATCAGTGTATTTCTTCATACAATGTTGTGCCCATTCAAGATTATATTGCAATTGACAGATAATCCCATTGCGATCCTCTAGCTCCTATGCCACCGCCTCTACGGAAGTTTCTTGAGGTAAGAACTTGGTGAACATAGGTGGAGAGTGGTTATATACCACTTGAAAATGAGTCATTTTGATGGAAGATTGAAAAGTGGTGTTATACTAATATTCTACCTAATACACCTAGTGACTCCAATGTTTAGGCTGGTCTGAGGCAAAACAACGAAGGTAGGTTTCTATAAAGTAATTCAAAACTTCTGTTTGGCCATTCGATTCCGTATGATAAGCCGAACTTATACACAAGATCGTACCTTGCAACTTAAAGAATTCTATCCAAAACTAGTTAAGGAAGGTAGGATCTCGATCAGTAACCACGGAATGAGGCATGTCGTGTAGTTGTGCGACTTCCTTTATATACACTTTGGCCTTTTTTTTTTTTGGCAGTATATAGATACTTGAGTAAGATAAAATATCCACATTTATAGAAACGATCGACGACCACTAGAAAGGTGTCAAATCCTTAGGACTTCAGAAGTTCAGAGATGAAGTCCAAGGAAACATCTTCTCAAATATTAGCGGGGAGAGTAAAAGGTTGTAGCAACTCTGCCGGAGAAATAGCCTGGTATTTGTTTTGTTGACAAATCGTACATTCTATAATAAACTTTATGATGTCAACCTTCATCCCGAGCTAATATAAATTACTAGCAATCCACTTGTAAGCTTGTAAAAACGTTGAATGTCCCCTCATAGGAGTGGAATGGAATTCAGTAAAAAACTGTTACACCCATTGAGATTTGGCTAGTAACATTAACTGACTCTTGTATAGTAATAAATCATGTGATAGTGAAAAATTCGGTTTCATGGTTGCTGCAGATTCCAAGGTTGATCTAATAGCGGACAATTAGGTTTCGGAGGAGACAGTAGCAACTAAAGTTGTAAAATCTACCTATTGCAGAAGCGATAAAGCTATTAGTTTCGGGGTGGCCTCCTTACTCTTGGAATCACTAAAATAATCTTCCTGTCGAGAAAAAGAATCGACTACTGAATTGTTCATTTCGGACTTATACTCTATAGAAAAATCATATCTTAAAAGCTGAGCCAACCATTTTTATTAATCTGAGGTAGTAATCCTCTAAGTCAACCAATTTTTAAGGCTTTTTTGGTTGGTTCGAATCACGAATTTTTGACCCAACAGCTAAGGTCACCAATGTTACACTACGAGCACCAAAGCTAATAACTCTTTCTCATATGTTGATTTGCTGGCTGCTCCATCAGATATAGTCTTGCTGAAATAAGCTATCAGATGTTTTTATTGCATCAAAACAGCCCCTACCCCTTTTTCAAAAGCATCACACTTGACCACAAAAGGTTGGGAAAAATCAGGCATAGCAAGCATTGGCCTAGTCATTAATGTTTGCTTTAATTGATTGAAGGACGCTTGAGCTACCTCATTCTACCCAAAAGCATTCTTTTTAAGTAAATCAGTCAAAGGTCGAGCGATCTTGCCATAATCTCGAATGAACTTCTTGTAGTATCTGGTAAGTCCCATAAATCCCCGTGTCGCCTTTACCGAAGTAGGGGTAAGCCAATCACTTACAGCTTAGAGTTTGTTGGGGTTTATCATCACTCCAACAGCAAATATGATATGCCCCAAATATTCCACCTATACCTGCCTAAAACTACACTTTTTTCGATTAACGAAAAAATGGTTGGAGACCAATATACCTAGAACAAGTTGTAAGTATTCGAGATGAGTATCTCAATCCCTACTGTAAATCAATATGTCATCAAAGAAAACCGGCACAAACTTGCACGGAAAAGGCCGTGACAAGTCATTCATTATAGCTTGAAATGTGATTGGGGCATTTGTAAGATCAAATGGCATGACTGAAAATTTGTAATGACCCTTATGAGTGCAGAAAGTTGTTTTATGAATGTCTTCTGGATGGATCCGAATCTAATGATAGCAAAGTCAATCTTGGAAAAATGGATCGCCTCATACAACTCATTCAATAATTCATCAATGACTAAAATATGGTGTTTATCAGGAATCGTTGCCTCATTTAAGGTCTTGTAATCCATGCAAAATCTCCAACAACCATGTTCCTTTTTGACCAAATTAATTGGGCTCGAGAACAAACTACCACTTGGTAGAATAATTCTTGCTACTAACATTTCTTTCACCAAACGCTTTATTTCAATTTTCTGACTATGAACGTAATGGTATGGTTTAACATTAACCATAGTAATCTCTAATTTTAATTTTATTGTATAAGACCAATTTCAGAGGGACGGTAGACCCTTAGGTTCTTGAAACATTGTGGAGAACTGTTCCAGTACTACATGTAAAGCCTGGCGCTATGAGCTTTTGTAAATGTGACTCGTCTAGTCGTCCCTCTATCAGGCTCTCTAAAGCCTACAAGAGCACACTATATTCCACCTCTAGAGTATATAATAAGTTCTTTTACGACACCAACGAAGTTTATTTCTCCCTATAATCGTTGTGTCCGCCCGTAAGACTCAAAGACCATTGTCATTTAGGCTTCTCCTCTTCATTGTCAGTAGGAATCACTCTCAGGTGCATGTTAGGCCAAATGTGGGTCAGCGAAAACTGCGTGTCACAGCGAAAACATTGGTTCCGAGCATGTCATGCCCTCCTCTCGATTGACGAGATGGTGAGATTCCCTTATGCAGGTCAGGAAACCAAAGTCGTGGCCGGCGCTGACGTTGAGCTGCGATTCAATATGGTTTTGTGTCACGGGTCGAGGCTGGAAGGAGTTAGGTTGCTAAAGGGAGGAAATGCTTCTGGTCACGAGTTACTGGAAATAGGTTGAAACCTGCGAGTCATTTGTTGGTTCCATCTCAGACCCAAAATCTCTTCCTCTAAATCTCTAGCAAGCTCCATTGATCATACCAACTCTTGAGGATCAAATGTTCTGATTTTCTCTTGATATCATCTTTCAACCCGTTGATGAAGTTGCCTACATAGGCCGACTCTGGCAACCCAAGTACTATTCCGGTAACATATTCAAACTGCTGAATGTATTCTTCCACCGTTGTCTCTTGCTTTAATCACACCATCTGTTTGCACGGATTTCCTACCTTTCAACCACTGAATCGTTGCATAATCTCAGTGGATAATTCCTCTCGAGTAATCTACGATTGTTTGCCTTTCAGTTGTCGCAGCCAATGGACTGCTACCCCCTTCATGGCCATGAATGCTAACCTGACTTTGTTTTCTGGTTTAATGCCTTATACTTTGAAATATTGTTCTACGTGATATACCCATCTGACAGAGTCTTGATCATTAAAATTGGGCAACTCAACTTTCTTAACAGACAACCGAAACTCATTGCTGACAAAAGGCGTACGTGGTGTGATCAAGGTATCGTTATTCTGCTCTTGTGGGTTTGCCATTGCTGCCATCGTTTTTGTCATTCCCCACGATAATAGTTCCTCACACTCGGCCTCCTTCTCTTTTGCCAATGCCAACAGCTTCTCGCTCAATTTTACGAGTAATGTGCAAATTGTCTCTAGATCTGCTAGTTTGCTGTCCATCTCTACAAGTTTGTTGTTCACCCCTGTCATTCGCTCTTTCAATTTTGCGATGTCAAATTCAAGCTTTTCCACATGACCCTCTATGCATGTACTCACCATTCAATTGGTCCTTCAAACTTCGCTATGATACCAATTTGTTAGGACTCTCGCTAACAAAAAATGTATTAGAACAAAAGAAAAAGGAATTATAGCAAAACAATGGAGACTTTTATTGTTATACTGAAAACAAAATGAATACAAAGATAACCCTTAATGCTACATTAAAGGGTTGAGACTTAAGCTATGCTGGTCTGTAACAAAGCTCTTTTGCTAATAACATATAACCAAAGATAATCCTAAACCCTAACAGCCCCCTCTTTAAATAATAACCCAACCCTAAAACAAATCTCACAACTTCTCTTTCTAACCAGTTGCTAATAATGCTACTTACCATTTAAGAATCAATCCCATTAATGACCTATACCTTCATGTTTTGACCCTTCCTTTTATAAGCCTTGAGATCCTTGATTTGTTTCTTTCTTCCATGATAAGTAACAACAATTGGGGGTTTAACAAACATTATGATCAGCAACTCCAAATAATGAAGTTAAAACCAAGATTTCCATTATTTAATGTACGTAATGAATGTCAAAGAAACTCCTTAGATAATGGATTTTTCTCTCATGTAGATTAGAAAAAAGTTATCAAATTTTGGTTTTCAAATCCATATCCTAATGGGTTAAAAGGAAAACTATTCAAGTTCTACAATTACAATAAGAAATTACTAGGTATTCAGAAACCCCTTTATAAATCTTCTCAAATACGACAGAAACCTCAGATCTACACAGTTAAAGAAAAGAATTAGCACAAAACCAACTTTTCACTTATACTGAATAATCATAGGGCTTTAACGTTACACAAACCGTTAGCTCCCTGTTAAGTGCAAACACGAAAAAAGCAAAGTTAAAAAAAAACATGTTACATAAAAAAACATAAATTATGACTGTTGAGCTAAGCATAACCTTTTTCTTCTGTTTGTTTATTACCTTTTTATTAAAAGGAACATTAAAGCAATTTTCAGCATTACACTCCATTTTCTTATCCCAACTACGATGCCTATCAAAATTCTAGTTGTAGCAACTAATGATCTCACAGCAACAACTTCAATTCAAATCATCTTCCCATTTGAAATACATTTTTAAGATTAATTATGCGGTTTCACCGAAAGCAACATTCAAAGCAGGCAATCTTCAACATTACACTTCATTTTCTTATCCTCAACCACGGCAATTATCAAATTCTCTAGTTACTACAAGAAAAACTTTAATTCAACCTTTGAAATGGGCTCCTAACCTTCCATGTAAGTTCTCTCAAAAGACAAAAGTATCAACACATGTCCTAAAGCAACCAAATTTTCTATAACACAAAAATGAATCCAACCAAGACCAACAATAGAAAACCAAGCATACCCAATTAAGAGAGAGGCCTCATCTCTCGTCCATTATTGCCACATTGAAATAGTTGACGGAAAAATCTAACTCATTGCCTTTCTAGCTTCCCTCAGCTTCTCTATCCCACCTATCATCCTCAAAGCCTCTATATACTACAAATACCAACAACAACAAAAGGATCAAATTTTGATAAAAAAAAAAAAAAAACACATTTTTAGCACAAACCCAGGTTTATAAAAAGCTTTTACTTGGACAGGAGTGTCATTATTGGAGGGGTTATTGGAGAGGTCCAGCTCCAAGTTTTGAAAGTTAAGCTTCTGTTAAGCTTCGTCTTCCGAATCACTGGAATCGCCCGAGTTAGAAGAGAAGTCATCTTCTGTTGGTTTTAGGTTTTTAAGAGCAACATCAGCCATGGCTGTTTCTTCTTCTTCTAGGTAGTTTTTGGCTAAGGTTTCATAAACATAAATTTAGACAAACCCATGTTTATAAAAGTATTTGCAAGAGCAATAGTAGTATTAGATTTGATATAATTAATTTTTTCTCTTGATTGGTTTATGTTGGGATTGGACTACATATATATGTTATAATCGAACTTGATTTATACTCCGATGTCAGGCGTGGCCTTATCAAGCTCTGATTGCCTTCGATATTCTAGAGACGCATGTGGTCTCCATTGGAGACACTCGTATCTCCAACAATGGAGACTGGAGACTATTTAGGTAATAAGTACCTGCTAACTCTGTACCAATAGCCATGGTAATACAAAGGATGCAAGCGTCATCCAAAATGATTGGGCATAAAACATCTATAGGTGGTTTTTTAAGTCCACCGTTAAATCTTAGGGCTCAACCTTAGACCAACGGTGAAAACTATCAAACTGAAGTACGGTAGGGGTAAAGCAAATTTCTGGTGAGTCTCAAACGATGAAAACCCAATTGGTCTCCAATAGAAACTGTTGGAGACCTAAACGGTTTCCATAACTAGATTTTTTTTTTTTTTTTTTTTGGGATTTATTTCAATTTTTAAATAAATATTTGTTGGGATTGTTTCCTTTGGTGGGGTTGTTTTCGGTTTGTTGAAGAAATATTCGTATTTTTTGTTTGATTGCTAGGAAATTTTGATGTTTGGTTGTTAAGAAAATTGAAATAGGAAGAAATGAGCTTGGATCATTATGTTTTTTCATTTTGTTAAATTTTGAAATATTTTAAATAAATAATGGAGATGACAATGAATGAAGAAAGTAAGATGATGATGGATGGAGTTATGGTTTGGGATGAAATGATGATGAATTTATGAAGATGGTGAATTGGTGATGAAGAAGATGATGATGAATTAATTTAATTTTTGTTTTTTAATTAAATTAAAAATATATATTATATATTCCAAAAAATATATAGTATATTAATTTTAAATTTATATAAAATAAAGTGTTCTTATAAATATGACTTAAAAAGTATTTTAGTTTTTTTGTACTTCTTAACACTGACTGTGAGGATTCTTAGCAATGGTTGATTAATGGCATGAGAGGTTTGTATTGAGTTATTGAAACATCAAGTAACAATAGTGTGAGTATCACAAACACTCTCATATAGGTGCAATTTTGTTTAAGATTGGGTAGGTTTGTGCAATTTACCTTTAATTTATGTTTCATTTTTTAAAATTGTTAATTTATGTTTCATATTTTAAAAAAATTAGAAAAAAAATCTCTGTAGGTTGCAAGTTGACGAAAGTCAACTAACGTCGTGAAGGTTTACTATAATAAAAAAATAAATGTGTTTTTATTTATTTTTAGGCAAATCTCGTATTGGTATTGTACAATTTCTTCTTATTAAAAGACTTTTGTATGGTTGTTGTGGTAGTATTTTGTTTAGTCACTGTATTTCTGCAATTAATTTTTTTAAAAATCAAAATTTCAACTTTGCAGCGGTTTGTGTAATTATATTAAGGTCATTAGAATTCAAAAGTTTCACCAAAGTTGTAGCTAATGGTTAGATAAAAAAAATGACCAAAAAAGAAAAAAAAAAAAAGAAAAAACAGAAGGTTGTAGCTAATGGTAGTGGCTGTATCCCGACTTTTTGGAAATTGCTTCGTTTTGTTTCTGGTTTTGGTTTTTGTTGAGCCTTCAAGGTTTTTTTTTTTTTTTGTCTAAGACAAAAAAGAATACGTGGATTTCCAAATTAGTACAGAATAATTGAGTTCAATTTTTTTCAGCGTAATTAGTATTCGCGAACAATAGTTTACGAATAAAAACAATGGTTCACAAAAAAAAAAAAAAAATCATAGTTTGCAATATTTGTTCGCGCACTAGTACTTTTGTTTGCAAACATTAATAATATTAAGAAAATCAACTAAGTTCTTTAGTATTAATTTAAAAAAACTTGCATTGTTTTAGTGTCATCTTGCAAGATTTTCTCCCCCTCCCTCCCTTTTTTTCCCAAATATTATTGAGAGATATTATGAAAAATCCCCCGGAAAGTAAAATAATCAAAAATTACCTCTAATTTTTTTTTTAATTAGGTGAACTGCCCTTAAAAAAATCAGTTAGTGTTAAATTTGAAGGGTATAATGATTATTAGATAAGTAATTTTATTTGTTTTAATAAAATAAAATAAAATTTAAAGAAAATAAATAATTAAATAAAAATTTAATTCATCATATTTAAGATGGAAGGTGTAGATTAATATGAAAAAATTAAACAAAAATAATAAAATAATAAAAATTTTAATTCACTTAATCTCCACCATCCATTTTAAAATGAACGATGGAGATTATTTTAAAAAAATAAAAAAATTAATTAATTAAATATAAATTAAGACTTAAAAAAAAAAAAAAAAAAAAAAAAAAAAAAAAAAACACACCCCTTAAATCACTTTCAAAGCCATCAATCCTAAATTAAATCACCCTCCCTCCCATTAGCCTCTTCTCCTCTCTCTTCTCCTTTCAACTGTCGTCATCGTCCCTTTCCCCTATTCAAATCCATCAGCCATGCCTTCGCTTCTTCTTCTTCCCTTCTATTTTCTTCTTCTTCTTCCACTTATCTTGTCGCTACCACCATCCATATCCACCGTCGATGACTGTGGCACACTCATCATCTCCGATTTTGACACATCCATCCCACACCTCGCCATTCTCTCTCCCTCTCTTCTTACCGCTCTCTCCTCTATCCCACCTTATCGCTGTCTCTTTCCTCTTCGTCGATGACTGTGGTTTGGATGAGGTTGGTTTGAGTTTAATTGTAATTGACGGTGGTGGTGGAGTTAAGGTTTAGGTTTGGGTTTGGGTTTGATTGGATTTTGACCGTGGTAATGGTTATGTTAGGGTTTAAGTTGGATTGGGTTTGCCTGTAGTGATGATGATGTTGGAGGTTAAGTTTGATTAAGTTTGATGGTGGTCGTGATGATGATTTTTTGGGTTTGTTGCTAATTGGTGGTGGTGGTTTGGGTTTGTTTGTGGTGATGGTACTAATGGTTATTATTATTATTTTTATTCTCTTTTTTTTTTTAATTGGATTTATGTTGCTACAAGGTTGCAGGACTTCCAAGTTAGTTTTTGTGTTAATTAGATTTTTTTTGTGTTATTTTTTATTTAATAATATTATTTATTAATAATTTAAAGGGTATTTTAGTCATTACATAAGTTTAAAAGGTATAAAAGGGATTTTATAGGATTTTAATACGGATATTTTGGTCATTTACGGTTTGGATGGAAACTATTAACATTTTAGATGAAAAATTAACAGTCGGGTTCAGTTCACCTAATTAAAAAAAAAAAAAAAAGGTAATTTATGATTATTTTACTTTTGAAAGAGGTTTTTCATAGTATCTCTATTATTGACAATGTATTAACTCGAATTCGGAATATTACAAGGATTCGAACTTGAAACATTTTTAGGTTGAGTGAGTACTCTACCACTAAAACATGTTGGATGAACCACTTCAAGATTGATTAAACAGTATAGTGTATAAGTTTGGTAAATGAAGTATAGAAATGTATTTCCAATTGTCAAACTCATTGCCTTGAGCATGGCTTTAACTTCCAACAATTTGGTGTCAAATTGGTTGTTCATTTTGATATTTCGAATATAGTCAATGAATGCGTGTAATTTTTGAACCAAGATCTTTAGTTTATTTTTCCAATTGTCAAACTCATTATTGGAGGCTTGGAGGTCTCTCTTTAACTTTTCTAAAACTTTTCTATTAAATTTAAATTTTGTAAGATTTTGGATAAAAATAAAACATTAGTTGGTAAAAGAATAATGTTTCATACGCCAGGTTATTTTTTGAGATTTTTACTTTTATTACTAATTATTATGTAACTTTATTTAATATAATACAAACATATATAATAAATTATTTAGTAAATACTAAAACACTTTTATGTATATATTAATAATATTTTTATTCATAATTAAAATATGGTTAATTATTATAGTAAAATATTTTTTTTTGAAAATTATATATACATAAATAAATTATTATAGTAAAGTAAATTATAATAAATTATTTAACAAATACTAAAACACTTTTATGTATATATTAATATTTTTATTCATAATTAACTATGATTATTTATTATAGTAAAGTATTTTTTTAAAAAAAAATTATATACATAAATAAATTATTATAGTAAAGTAAATTATAATAAATTATTTAACAAAATACTAAAACACTTTTATGTATATATTAATAATATTTTTTATTCATAACTAAGATATGATTAATTATTATAGTAAAGTATCTTTTTAAAAAAAATTACATACACATAACTAAATTATCATGGTAAAGTAAATTAAATTTATATATTCAAATGAAAACAAATAAAATGTTCTTAAGTTAAATTATTATTGCAACAAAAATTGAATTTGTAAAGTAATATATATTTTAGTCATTGCAATATTTCATTAATTAAGTTTAAAATGAATCTATATAATGTAAAATTAGAACAAATTTAAAAATATATTATTTTGGGAATGATGGATTTAGAATAATATATTTAAAAACCCACAAAGTGATTTGACAATCTTAGAAAAGTTAAAAATTGTAGTTATTTTTTCTAGTGATTTTTGTGTGATTTTAAGTGATTTAACCACTTGAAAACAAATAAAAATCACTTAATAAGTATAATTCAAACTCATTAAATGAAAAGTAATAAAAATAAAAAACCCCTTAGTTTTTAGTTGGAGCCTCCATTGTCTTAGTTTGAGTTAGAAACATATTACATGTCATCACTATTTTTAGAATCGAGTATGAATTTTCATGTAAATTATTGAGGACGTAATTTAAGATTCAACAACAAGCTCTAAATACTCTAACTCATACCAAGATAATGAACCAATTAGCCTACAGAATGAGTAAATTGGCTCTTTAGAATCATATCACAAAATTATCTAACCCTAGTCTATAAGACCCAAATTCAAGTGAATCCAAAAAATAAATTGAGTTCAAAATGAAATCAATAGATCATTCTAATTTAAATGCAAGCCAAATTATTTAATTGTTGGATTTATTGAAACCCAATTTGTGGATTTATCTGTAGCACAATTTAATTCTCTTATAGTGGGCCAAAATTTAAAGTGAGTCCAAGTTGAAAAAAAAAAGGCTTAAAAGTCATTGGGCCCAAAAAAGCCCAACTAAATAGGCTACATTCAAACCAAGTTAGGTGGTCCAAAATACCAAGGGAAAATTCTAGTGGTCATGTGATAAAAGCTTAGTGGCATATTTTTTATTATTACAAAAAGACAAGCGTCCTGTAAAGGTTGATGGCCATGTGGGAAGTGGCATGTGTTATGTATATAATAATAATAATAATAATAATAGTTCTCCCATCAGTTATATAAGCTGTCCTTCTACTCTTGTGTGAGTCTCTCTCTCACTTCTGTATGAGTGGATCTCTCATATTTGGAAATAGTATTCCGGGTAACACCATAGTATTCCTATTCTAGTTGGATCCCGGTAGTCCCTTGGACTAGTTTCAGTTCTCAAAAAAAATAATAATAATAAAACTCAATAAAGACAGAACCGAATACCACACAAAAATATAAGATAAAAACCACGGTGAGAAGATAAGCAAGCCAAAGAGAAAGAGAAGAAGAAAAATAGAAAAATATATACATATATATATATTTGGATGATTGATTATCCGGATAAATAATTTTATTTCAATAGGATTTGATTTCCAAAAAATTAAGGATCGTTTGTTTTCCTCTGAAGATTAAATAGTGTTGCTAAAGACTGAAGACTAAATAGTAACTAAAACCTAAAATCTAAATAATATATATGGTTTTTTTTCTTACTTCTGAATATATTATAAGCTTATTTGTTTTTTAAATTTAAAATTGTTTGAAAACTAATAAGTTAATATTTATTTCGTTTTTATTATTTATTGTTATGTAATTTTAATAATATAAACATCTGAAAATAAATAATTTAATAAATTCTAAAACATTTTTATGTACGTATTAATAATGTTTTATTCATAATTAAAATATGATTAAAAAATATAATAGTATTAACCATATTTTTATATTTAAATATATTAATATATTTAAGAAAACAACTAAAAATATGAATGTTTAAATTGTAAATTCAAATATATTAATTTAATTCCAAGATAATTTCGGGTTGAGATGTATTTAGATTTTATTTTTTAAATATATTTTTTATAAGTATCTAGGGAAAAAAAAAAGGAAAAAATGAGTAATATAAAATTATGATAAATTTGAAATTATGTTAGTTTGAGGATAATAGATTTAGAATAAAATTTTTAAATATCATTAACTGGTTTGTAATTAAGTGAAAAGTTAAAAATTCTTATTTAATTTTTTTGGTTGTTTTTTGGTAGTTTTAAATGATTTAACCACTTAAAAAAATAAACGGAAACAATTTAATAAATACAATTTAGCATTATTAAGTCTTAAATTAAAAAACAAACAAACAAACAAACAACCCCTTAATTACTTTTTCTGTTAGTTCTAAATTGAATTTATATGATTTTAGGGTGGACTAAATTTATAAGAAATTATATAAGAACTCATATTACACACAAATATGAGTAGAGGAATTCCGTGAGTGACTAAGTTTATTTTAGCTAAATTGATTTAATTATGTTTATTTATATTTCAATTTTTTATTATTTACTAGAAGTAAATGTTTTAATTAGTTAAATAATTGATTTTATGGATTATGAATTATGATTTACAATTGAATTATCAATGATGTTTTATGATTGAATGAGAATTTATTATGTGCTTGCATATAAGTATAAGTATTAGAAATTCCAATCAGAATTTTCTATTTTCAGATTGAGTTTATTATATGAAATGTTTAGAGTATTTTAAATAATATTAATTTATGCTTTGAGAAGGAATATTTTATTTATATTTTAAGAAAAATATTTATTTTGAATTATATATATATTCAGAAAGAGAATTCTATATATTTGTTAAATATCTGAGATTGAAAGTAGAAATATTTTCAAAAGATTAAGATTGTGCCCTTCCCTCTAATGTTCAAACAAGCTACACAAATGTGAGTCATAGATTGCTCTATGTGTGCGATGATGTTTTCCGCCCGGTATGACCAGACTTCCCTAGTTCTATATGTGCGACGATGTTTTCACCATGTGTAATTGAATTCTTCTTAGTATTAGTTGGTGTAGATTTTTATATTATAGAAATTATATATTACGATTGATCAATAAACAAAGATATTTACAAAACACTAGATTTGTAAAAAGAGATTCCAAAAAAGTTTTATAGATTATAGATTTTTAGATTTTATAATTAAAGTTATAAATATGATTTATATAAAAGTTTACAGTTTTACTGTGATTTAAATTCAGTTTTATTTTTCAAATATAATTGCGTATAAATAATTGAGAATTATTTATTAGTATAAGAAATATGTTATGCTAGTTATTATCAAAAGAAAATCATTTCTTTTGTTTTCAAAAGTTATATCTACTCATTAGCATTAGCGCTCGCACTTTTACAAGACCCATTTTTTTAGGTATCTTTACCACAAGTTCATGTAGATTATTACATATCACAAGAAGAGTCACATGGTGATGATAAAATACATTAATATTATTTTTAAGATGATGAAGAGTAAGCATTGTATATATTATTTTTAATTAACTAGATTTCGTGAATATGCTTCTAGAATAGTTTTACAAATGAAAATTTTTTTCCAAATACTTTATGAATATTTTGATTATTCAATCCAAGGGTTCAACACGTGAAACTTAAAGATTATTTTTTTTTTGTTCAAATTAAATATATTTTCTAAAATGATTTTAGAAAATCCAAAATTCAATTGAAAAGGCTTTAATTTTCATGAGATTTTCTCAGATTCGAGAGAAGAGTCAGGATGGTCTCATTATAGCCCAAGTAATTCCAAGCACAAATACTTAAAAGAGTCGAAATAAATCTATTATGTGCATTTTTTGGATTCATTAGACGAGCTAGTAAAAGCCTAATAAAAGCCCGTTGAGTAAGCCCAAATGCAAAGGCTCATTAGACAAGACCCAGTTATCAATTCAAGCCCAATGAGCTCTATAGCTCAGCACGCCCCAGCAAGCCCTTCAGTTCACATCAGTTAGCTTATTTCAACCTAATTACAGTTCGATATGAAGCTCGTTATATATCTAGCTCACTAATCAGCAAGGTATAGCTGAACCACTCTGCAGAATTTAAGAGGTAAAATTCATTGTAACAGACATGAGATAATTAATATTACACAATCACTCTGTAGAATTTAAGAGCGGTAGTCGTAGACGTAGGTTTATTATTGCTGACCCACATAAAAGTTTTGTTCTCCTAGTGTTGTTCTTAGTTCCTTCCTTATTGTGTCTCTTCTTGGATATTATGCTTTCTCATATTGATTGTAGGTACTGGACATTGAATTCTCGTCGACTGAATTTCAACGTCGACATTTTGGCGCTAGAAAGGAGGGCCCAAATTGCAATCGTTTTCTTCTAAGATTTTGTGATTTTTGGCAGTATGGCAAGAATTAGAACAACCAAGTACGTTGGAGACAATGATCAAGCAGAGAGCCACTTGAACCAGCTACAACAGAACGTGCAGCCTGCGGAAGATGTACCTATGAATGCAGCAGACACATCACATGGCCAGGCAATCAGTGCTACAGCAGGCATGCCAGCATTGTCTCCTCGCCAACCAGTCTCAGCCGCCTCAATGGTTGAAGGGCAGTATGCGTGCTATCAAAGGCAAGGCGCTGGAGAACACAATCAGACAATTTACAAAAGTTATCAATATGTTGGTGTAGGCTCAAACGTAGAGCACACCAAGGGTTCAAGTTAAGGTACCAAGGCATGTGTCGCAGCAGTATGAAACAATACAGGTGCCCGAAAGGCCAGCTAGAGAGATACCGCGACCTACTGGCTTAGCTCGTTCCTTTAATGTGCGATCTAGATTGGAGTTCGCCCCGTCCGCAAGGAAAGAGAGGTCACGCGCCCAGCAAATTTGGTGGTGAGATTGAGCCAAAATGGTAGTCGATGAGTAGAAGTTGGGCATGATAGAGCTCAAGATGTAGCTCAGCATGTAAACTGAATAGATGAGCTACCTATAAGATCCCGTCGGCTTAAAGGCTCGTTCAGGAGAGACGAGGAGTATGACCCCGAGCACCCTTCTTCAGGTCGCGATTACAGGAGGAGATATGAGCTCCGAGATCCACAAGTAGAAGAGCTCCTTCAGAGGGTCCAACAGCTAGAAGAGCGACTTGGAGCCTTGGAGCAACGCGGGCATTATGGGGAAAGGACCCCATTCACGAGGGAAATTGAGACACAGCCTCTCCCCCCGAGGTTCAAGATGCCAAATATTCAATAGTATAATGGGGACAGTGACCCCTATGATCATTTCGATGCTTTTAATATTCAAATGGACCTACAGACTGATAATCCTATGGTGAAGTATCGTGTCTTCCCAACTACTTTAGGAGATGTTCCGCAGACATGGTTCAAGAATCTCCCAGCTCACAATGTGGGTAGTTGGGAAGAATGTCAACAGAAGTTCGTTGGCCAATATAGAACGTTGAGAAGACAGCTCGCTCCATCCTGCCACCTAGTTACTATCTTCCAATGCTAGGGTGAGTCATTAAAAGAATATATCACTAGGCTTAGACACGAGGTCACGAATGTTGAGCATCCATCAGACGAGAGTATATTAACCGCGATCTCAGCTGGGTTGCGTAAGGATGAAAAACTTTATAAGAGCATTTATAAGTCCCCGATGAAGGATCTGAGATAGTTCTACGAGCGAGTTGTAAAGGAGATCAGGTGGGAAGAGACTTTTGGCCTGAAAATGCCCAATCAGAAGAATGAAACAGGCAGTTCCAGCCAAACAAGGAAAAGAAACAATGGCAAGAATAAAAGAGAAGGAAGAAGCAGTGACTCGAATAATTATATCTCTAAAAGGACGAGAAGAGAGCCAAGGATCGAAAGACCTCGACGTCAAGATCATTATAGGGGTTATAGTGTCCTGTCCGATTCACCAGACAGAATCTTTGCAGTTGAAAGGAACAGGAAAGATTTTAAAAGACCCAACCCTTTGAGAGCCCCTGTTCAGCACAAAGAAAGAAGTAAGTTTTGTGCTCATCACAATGAGGTCGGGCACAATACTTCAGATTGTTAGGCGTTGAAGGACGCTATTGAAAAGTTAATTAGGAGAGGTCGCTTGAAGGACTATGTGGTTAGACCTACAGATTCAAGACCTCCACAGGAATGACCTCGTCAACAGCAGCCAGCACAACAACAACCCCAACGAGCTCCTAAGCCCGAACATGAGCTTACGGTAAGGATAATTTTTACTATCCATGGTGGCCCCCATATCGTAGGTGTTTCGAACAGATCACATGAAAGGTATGTTAGATAAGCAAATCATATCTTTCAGGTCAGTGGATCAGAGAGACCTGTAAAAAGGGCGAAAATGACCTCGGATGATATTATGTTCACTGATGAAGACGCTAGAGTTGTGATCTAGCCTCACAATGATGCACTGGTTATTCGAGCTAAAATCAGTAATATGGAAGTGCGATGCATCATGATTGATACTGAGAGCTCGGTAAATGTAATGTACAAGAGTTGTTTTAAGCAAATGGGACTACAAGCAGAGCAGCTGAGACCATCCCCAAAGCCTCTTTATGGCTTCATTGGAGATGTTGTTGTACCAGTGGACCAGATCAAGCTGCCACTTACTCTTGGAGAGGTAAGTTGTCAAGCTACAATGTTGGCAGATTTTTTAATAATTGACTGCCCATCAGCGTATAACGTGGTCCTGGGAAGACCTACTATGAATGAGTTGGATGTGGTTACTTCAATCAGGACCCTCACAGTTAAATTCTCAACTCCTAATGACACTGGATGTGTTCAGAGAGAGCAGCACTTAGTAAGACGCTGCTATTAAGATGCCGTTAAAATAGGTGTAAGGGTAAAGAAAGTTAACGTGGTTTCGGTGGGCAAGCCATGACCAATGACAAAGAAAGGAGTCAGTCACGACTTGGACTCTCGCGACGTAGATGCTGACCGAGCTACTGGGCCAGTCGAAGAGTTGGAAGATGTTCCGGCCAGTGAGGCAGACTCAGAAAGGTGCTTAAAGCTAGAAAGATGTTTAGTTCCAAAATTGAGAACCCAACTCGCTGACTTCTTAAAGGCTAACTTGGATGTGTTCGCATGGAATCACGAAGACATGGTGGGGATAAATCCTAAGGTGATGTCACACAAGTTAAATATTGATCCTCATCACAAGCCAGTTCGCTAGAAAATGAGAGCAATGACAGGGGATCGCTACTTAGCACTGAAGGAAGAGGTAGATAAGCTGCTGGCCAATAAACTTATTCAAATAGCTTACTACCCGACCTGGATTGCCAATCCCATATTGGTGAAGAAAAAAAACGGGAAGTGGAGAACGTGTATTGACTTCACTGATTTGAATAAAGCGTGCCCGAAAGATAGCTTTCCCCTACCAAGGATAGACCAACTTGTGGATGCTACAGCTGGACATGAGCTCCTGAGTTTTATGGATGCTTACTCAGGTAATAGTCAGATCCCAATGAATTCCGAGGACGAAGAGCACACCTCTTTTATGACAGATCGCGGCTTATATTGCTACAAAGTGATATCCTTCGAGCTGAAAAATACAGGAGCGACCTATCAGCGCTTGGTAAACATGATGTTTGAAGAGTAGATCAGAAAGACCATGGAGGTTTATGTTGATGATATGCTAGTGAAGTCCAAGCAGATGGTTGAGCATGTGAGCGACTTGAAAGAGATGTTTCAGATTCTGAGGAACTACCAAATGAAGCTGAATTCGCACAAGTGCGCATTTGGAGTAGCTTCCGGAAAGTTTATGGGTTTCATGGTAAATAGTAGGGGTATTAAAGCTAACCCTCAGAAGATCAAAGTATTGATCAATATGCGATCTCCTACCAGGGTGAAAGATATGCAAAGCCTTAACAGCCAAGTTGCAGCATTAAGCAGGTTCACCTCAAAGGCTACAGATAAATGCATCCCATTTTTTTTATATTTTGAAGAAGGCAAAAAGCTTAAAGTAGATCGAGCAGTGTGAAGAAGCCTTCCAGTAGCTAAAAGAATACATGGGGTGAGCTCCACTCCTTTCTAAGCCCAAAGAGAGAGAAAAGTTGATATTGTACTTGGGAATGTCTCAACAAGCTTTGAGTGTTGTATTGGTGAGAGAAGAAGAAAGAACGCAGCTTCTAGTATATTATATAAGTAAAAGACTGCAAGATGCTGAAACCAGGTACTCGCAGATGGAGAAGCTTGCTTATCACCTAGTGGTCGCATCGAGGAAACCGCAACCTTACTTTCAAGCACATACAATTGAAGTTCTCACTCAGTATCTGTTGAAGCAAATTTTACAGAAAGCAAACACCTCAGGTCGCTTGTTGAAATGGGCAGTTGAGCTCGCACAGTTTGACATTTAGTATAAGTCAAGGAAGACTATCAAGGCTCAAGCTCTGGTAGACTTTATTACAGCATTTACAAGACCTGTGGACGATGAGGCTGAATCTTCTGAAGGTCTAACCTGAGAGCTTTATGTGGATGGATCATCTAGCGAGTAGATGGCTGGAGCTAGGATTCTACTGATAAGTCTTAAAGGCCACAAAATCCTTTGTGCTTTAAGGTTTGGTTTCCAAGCAACGAACAATGAAGCTGAATCTGAAGCTATGCTCACAGGTTTGCGATTGACTAAAGAAATGCGAGCTGAATGGTTGAAGGTCTTCAACGATTCACAGTTCGTTGTCTATCATATATTGGGGGAGTATCATACCAAAGGGCCAAAGATAGCTTTTTACCTCCAGAAAGTTCATGAATTGCTAAGTGTCTTCCAGAAGTACGAGGTGAAGTATATTCCACGAGCTCAGAACTCGCATGCAGATACATTAGCTCGCCTCGCAACCACACGAGATATGAACTTTCTGGGGGCAATTCTAGTTGAGTTCCTACCAGCTCTTAGTACTGAAGGGAGGAATTCGATGATGGCTATAATTGTGCAGCCCGATTCCTAAATGGGTCCAATTCTGAATTATTTACAGGATAGGAAATTTTTCAGTGACGAACTGGAAGCGCGACGTCTGCGAGCTAGAGCAGCCAGATATTGCATCTATGATGATGTGCTGTACAAAAAGGGGTTCTCAACCCCACTTTTAAGATGCATTGATGGCCTAGAATGTGGAACGGTAATGAAGCAGATACATGAAGGTTATTGCGGGAACCACGCTGGGGGGCTATCCCTAGCTCAAAAGGCATTTCGATAGGGTTTCTACTGGCCCACTATAAGGCAGGACGCCATCAACCTAGTGAAGAAGTGTGACAAGTGTCAGAGATTTGCCCAAGTTCCGTGAGTTCTATCAACCTATCTTAAATAGATGGTAAGCCTATAGCCCTTTGCAATTTGGGGAATGGATTTGATCGGGCCTTTACCAACAGCTTGTGGAAGTTGCAAACATGCCGTGGTTGTAGTTGATTACTTCACTGAGTGGGCAAAAGTAAAGGAGTTGGCCAAAATTTCCACAACCAAGATTGAGAAGTTCATGTGAAGTAATATCATTTGCAGATTTGGGGTTCCACAATAGATTGTGATAGATAATGGGACCCAATTTAGCAGTAACCCGTTTCTTAAGTTCTATAGCGACCTAAAGATAGTCAAGAGTTTCTCAGCAGTGGACCATCCACAGGCCAATGGTCAAGTTGAAGTTATGAACAAAATTATAAAGCAGACTTTGAAAATGAAACTGGAAGCGAAAAAAAGAGCGTGGGTGGATGAGCTCTAAAAAGTGTTATGGGCCTATAGAACAACAACTCGCAGCACCATAGACAAAACGTCTTTCTCAATGGTGTATAGGTCAGAAGCTATGATCCCAGCAGAGTTAGAAGTTACTTTGCAACGAAGAGCGACCTTCAATCCAAATGATAATGAACAGTTACTTGCTGCAAACCTAGATTTGCTTAAAGATGTCAGAGAAACAGTCAGGTTGAGAGTAGCTGTCTACTAACAGAGAATCGCGAGATACTATAACAGGAATGCTCGAATTCATAGATTCAATGTGGAAGATTAAGTATTGCGTCTCAGTCTGCCTGGAGCTCGCAAACCCAATGATGGATCCTTAGGCCCAAACTAGGAAGGACCCTATGTCGTCAAAGCAAGCTTAAGAAATGGAGCATATCGTTTGGCCAACATTAATGGAGCTAAGGTTCTTCGAGCTTGGAATACCGAGCATCTCCGTCCGTATTATCAGTAAACTCATTGTTGTATGTAATTTTATCTCACTATAGTTGATGAAAGCTCCAGTTCCCTCATGACGATTCATACTTTAAATTACAAAATTGATGGGCTGCGTGCCGATTAGCTCACTGTTCGCTAAGAATAAAAATAAAGAGCCTAAAAAATAAGTGTGGCTAAGTACCTCTACATAGCTCGCTAAAAATAAAGAGCCTAAAACGTAGGTGTGTTTAAGTGGTCCTACATAGCTCGATAAAAATAAAGAGCCTAAAAAGCAGGTGTAGCTAAGTGCCCCTGCATAACTTGCTAAAAATAAAGAACCTAAAAAGCAGGTGAGGTTATGTACCCCTGCATAGCTCGCAAAATAAAAAGAGCCTAAAAAGCAGGTGTGGTTAAGTGCCCCCACATAGCTCGCTAAAAATAAAGAGCCTAAAAAGCACATGTGGCTAAGTGTCTCTGCATAGTTCGCTACAAAATTTTTAAAAAAAAAAAAAACCTAAAAAGCATATGTGGTTAAATGCCCACTGTATAGCTTGTCAACATTCCAATGTGGCAGAAAAGGTTCTGATCAGTTGCTTCTATTACAAAATTTTATTAATTTGTTGAACTAGATGATTACTTGAGTTATTATAGCTCGTAAGAAATATTGGGAATTATAAAATGAAAACGTGATTTGTATTACAGCAAATACAATAATGCGAACACATTCGACAAAAGAGATATGAAAAAATAAATTTTATTAAGATTCAAAAATCCTTTACAAATTGATAAATACAAACATAAAAGATAAGTTCCTAATCTCAAGCTGGAGGATCTGGACTTGGGAAGTTTTTACTAGGAGGCAAGCTAGACAGGTCGTCAACACCAGCGGGCTCAACCTGAGAGGTCATACCAGACACCTCCGTTGTTGAAGGGACTACATTAGCTGAAGACAATGCAGCCTTTGCTTTGAACTTTTCTACAGCTTTGAGTTCCATGTCCCCGAAGATAGAAAAATCAATCTCAGGGTGGGACATCCACAACGTATAAAGAAAATTGAGGCCTGTTCTTTCCTCAGCCTCATCCTTGACTTCAGTAACTTGTGCCTTCGTTTCATGAATAGATCTTTCTCTGAAAGCCATCAGTTCTTCGAAAGCGTCATCTGCACGGCGATTAACAACTTCAGCTTCCTACTTCATGACCTCTATTCGCTGCTCTGCAACCTCAGCTCGTTGTACTGCATCCCCTACTTGCTGCCTAAGTACCTCAGCTCGGTGTTCAGTCTCTTCAACCCGTTGAGCAGCAGCTTTTGCTTCTTCAGCTCGCTTTTCAGCAATCTCAGCCTATTGCACTACAGCACTAACTTGTTGCTCGAGCACTTCGATTTGTATCTCTGTAATTTCAACTCGTTGCTTGACTTCCTCAATCTGCTGTGCCGCAGCCTATGCTCGCTCAGCCTGCTTATCGGCCAGTTCAACCCACTGCTCAGACTGCCTCAGCTTTTCCTTCACTTTGTTTAGCTCATCCCTTAACTTGTCACGCTCATTTTCGTAATTACAAAGCAAGCCAGTGAGGTGTGACCTGGTGACCTCATAATCATTTTCCATTTTCAGCAGAGCTTTCTTGGCAGTTTGTCTAGCATTAGTCGCCGCAGCTATTTATGCCTCATGGCCCTTCGCAAACTCCCTCCTTTGTTGGATTCTCTCAACCAAAGACGTTATCTCCTCATTATCACTCTCCAGCTCATTCTCCAACTTCATTATTCGATCTTCAGTGGATCAGGTTAATCTCTTTCGTTTTATTGATGCAAGGGCCGCCTGAAAATTTTACAAGTTAATATTTGATAAATTAAAGAAACCAGGAGATAAAGCAACTTACCAGCATGGCATGACGAGCTGCGTACTCGTCTAGATCCGTGCCCTTAAGGGACGTATTCTCTAAAGCCCTTGCATGAGTCAACATAATCATTGGCCAATTATCGAAGACGGAAGTTAAATATCTCCCCTCAGGTCCAACATCGATGTCTGGCTTTATTGACGATGGAGTCATCTCAGCCTCTGGGGCGTCAATCTCTTCACTTCGGTAAACATGATATCGTGTAAAAAAAATACGCCTAGATCAGTTCTTTACTATTCTCCTGCTGGTGTCAGCTCAGATTTCCTAGACGGAGCTTCCCCTTCTCCATGTTATGAGCTGCGAATTGAAACCAACTGAAGATTTGTAACTGTTTTTGAAAGCAGTACCTTGCTAGGAGCGGCAACCGAGGGAACTTGTACCTTAACAGGTCGCTTAGAACGCTTTGAAGAAGCAGTTGGGGAGGCTGAGGCTGAGGTCTCAACTAGTTGTTTCCCTGAAGTAGCTGAAGGGTTGGAGTTTTAACAGGACTGTCGGGAGAGAACTCCAGAAGGGCAAGTTTCCTCCTCTTGCTTGGAGCTCGTCTAGGGGAGATAACAGATGCTGGAGGAACTGCTGATTCAAATTCGCCCATTAGCAAGGTGCTAGCTGGGGCTGGAGTCGCTTCAGTAGTTGGTACTGTTGGAATAGAGGTAGGATCTGCTTAGACAGATGAGGGCGTAACCCTTGGAGGAGTGGCTCGAGCAACAGAAGAAGTCGAATCTATTTGAACTGAAGCTGTTCGAGCTAGAGTAGGGGTAGAAGCTACTATCGCTGCTCGCGAAGTGGTGACAAAATTTGGAGATGGTCGAGTAGGTGTCTTCCCTTTCTCAACAGGGACTTCAAGGACAGAAGGAAGTATAGGGTCATCGTCCATGCTTCCTAAGTCCTCTTCAAGATTTAATAGCGAAGAATCCTCAGGAGGAGTAAGGCCGTGAGCTTGAAGAAGAGTGGTGTCAAACTTACTGTTGATGCTCGTTTCATTCCAGTTCGCGAGCGCATCAAGAATCTTTTTCTCTCATCACTGAAATGAGACTCATCCGTTTTTAGCTCTGTAAAGGAAAAAATAAAAAATAAATAAATAAAAATGATAATAATAATAATAATAATCATTAGCTCGCTAAAGATTCCTCTCTACATACCTGGTGTCAGAGCGAAGCTGAAATTTTTAAGACCCTTAAGAGAAGGGCAGGAGACGAAGAACCAGCCCGTCTTATATTTCCCGACGTTGGATTTGCCTTTTGCACTTCCTTGGGACAAGAGTTCATTATATTCCAATGGACGAGCTATGAGATAGTAGATGTCATCCGGTTTTTCCCTCTTTTTAGTACTTAAAGCCTTGAAGCTGATGAAGTGTTGGATGATTCTTAGAGTTGGGAAAGGAAGGTCATTTTTAAGGAAGGTCAGAGCAAGCGAGGTCAGCTGTGCATATGAATTCGGTGTCAATTGGAATGGTGCGAGCTTGACCGTGTTTAGAAACTCGATCAGATAAGGATGAATGAGGAACCTTAGTCCGTGTTGGAGGTGTTGAGTATTGACAGCAACGTATCCCCGTGGAGGATAACATGCATGGCTTACAAGGATAGGTATCAGTGCACAACAACCTTTGGGGATGTGAAATTGGATAGCAAGTCTTATCAGATCTAAAAACTCCAATGAAGAGGAATGGTGTGCAAATGTCTCGTGAGCTTCTCTTTCCTTTCTAGCTCATGCTTGGACTTTATCCTGCCTATGAGCCTCTCCACCTCAAGTTGCTTCATTACAAGTTCCACTTGAAGACATCTATATAAAGAAAGCATTTTCAAGTCGCAACGAACAAATTATTGAAATGTTAAAAATTTTCTAAGTTTCTTATTTTGCACATCAATTGTACAATGAGGGGCTCAATCTATGAAGAAACGATCTACAAGCCAGCATTCAGTAGGTATCTAATCCAATAGTTCGCATGCATAACAAGTCACAAACAATAATCAGGTCTCAAACAAGTATGCTACAGGATCAAATCAGCAGAAGTTGAAAAGTCGTGTTCAATAAGAAACCCAGAACAGCAAAGTTTAATGTCAAGAATATGACATATTCAGACCATCTCATACACAAAAATGACAAAATGCAGGCACAATGCAACATTAACTCAACAAAATAAACCAAAAAATTGAAAGTTTGAAAGTAAAAAGTCAGAAGCTTACCATGAATCTCTAATGAGATGATGAGAAATGGTGATCAAGAATGAGATTTTTGTAGAGAATCAGTGAAAGTCGCAACAAAGTAGAAGTTGAATTACTAAAGAAAATGACAAGTGAAAAGGGTAACGAAAGGGCTCCACCAGTTTATATAGGTGGATGAGCTCGAGCCACAGCCATCAGATCTGTCTGGTATATAACCGTCATTGATCCAACGGTACAGTGTGAAGTACAACTATCTAATCATGTAGCCGTAAATTGAAAGACGTGCGCATTTAATGCGTGTGCAAGAGACGTGCCAGCGTCGATTCAGTTACCTCATGCATGAATCCCACGTGTCAGAGTTGATAAGATGAAATTTAAAAGGGCGCGAAAACGATAATTTGAGTTGGCTTACTAAAGAAACTAACTTTTACTAGCAAGTTCAAGCTCCCAATTTGCAGAACGAACTGAGAGCTGGGGGGCTGATGTTATGTGCATTTTCTAGATTCATTAGACAGGTTGATAAAAGCCTGATAAAAGCCCGTTGAGTTAACCCAAATACAATGGCCCATCAGACAAGGCCCAGTTATCAATTCAAGTCCAGTAAGCTCTATAGCTCAACACGCCCTAACGAGCCCTTCAGTTCGCATCAGTCAGCTCATTTCAACCTAATTATAGTTTGATATGAAGCTCGTTATATATCTAGTTCGCTAATCAGCAAGACATAGCTCGAGGTCGCTCAAGATAGTGAGTAGCTCGCTCAGTGGACAATTGATGCAGAAACGTCCAAATATGGCAGTTATCTAATCTGATTGTGATTCTCTCATCAAATATGGAAGTGGATTCAAATTCAAATTCAGTCAACGTTATCTTGAGAGATTTAAGGAGCAGATTCCTGATTTTATTCAGACTGTTTAGGAAGTGTAATTAATTCACGATTCTCTTTCTATTTTGTTGTTACCTAATTCGTAACATCTCTCTCTATAAATAGAGGTAAAATTCATTGTAACAGACATGAAATAATTAATATTACACTGTCATTCTACAGAATTTAAGAGAGATAGTCATGGACATAGGCTTGTTATTGCTGAACCACGTAAAAGCTTTGTTCTCCTGGTGTTGTTCTTAGTTCCTTATTGTGTCTCTTCTTGGATATTGTGCTTTCTCATATTGATTACAGATACTGGGCATTGAATTCTCATCGACTAGATTTCAACGTCGACAAAATCTAAACTCAAATCAATGAACTGACTTGCATTCTAGCCCAATCCTAATTGAACCTACCCAACCAAAATAATACATACCAAAATGATACAAGTACATTGCTTCACAAAAAAAAATGAAATTTTATTAATTCCTTCCATAAAGATACATCATTCATCCACACATCTCATGAATTTTAAACTTCTATTTACAGCCAAACAAAGCTTCCTAAAAGGAAATAATATCAAACGATTAAAGGAAAACCTACAAGGAAATAATATTTAAACCTAAAAAAATAATATCAAATTTTTTTTAAAAAAATATCTAAGCCTAAAAGAATAAATAATATCAAATTCTAAAAAGAAATGATACGAAATCTTAAAAGAAAATAATACCAATGGATCTAACAATATATTTTTCCTAAAAATAAATGAAACAATAAACCCTAATAAACTCATCCCTAAATTAGTCTACCGTTGACCATTCTTTAACCCGCACCAATTGACGGAGGTTTTTACCGTAAATCATGAGCTCAAGCCACCAACTTCAATCTTAATGACGTGATTATTGTTATGTAATTATCACATATAGTCAGCTATTTCAATAAATTAATAACTATTTAACTTTAATTTTTAAATTTAATTAAATATAAAAAAAATGCAAACATTAAATAGAAAAACATGCAAGCATGCTCTATAATAATAACAACCAATAACATAACAATTTTAATTGCTAAAAATCATAATCAATTAGCAATGGTTAGATTCATATGATTAAACATCGCATTTAAAACCACCATTCTAAGGACAAATTTTTAAGTAAAATTAAATTCCAAAAGCATCCCAATGGTTGAGGTCTAATTACACATATTTAAAATACCCAATTTACTGAATTACCCTCAAGGCTTGCCTGCATAGTGCAAGGAAAATTTGGACAATTCATCCGGGAAGCAAAAGCCCTAAGATTTGGTTTTGCGATTTAGAGAGTGGAAAGGGACACGTGACTTGATTTCTTATATATATGTAGTCCTTATTCACCGAGCCGGCAGCATTTTATCCGCTGCTTCACTCAACCAGCATTTTCTTTTCAAAAATGTCTTTTCCAGAGAAAGGTAGTTTTGACAAACAAGGTGGGACCCATGAGACGGTAGGATAAATTATTCCCACCATTCTTCACTTTCCATGAAACGGTGGCTCTTTCTCAAGTCACTTGTATTTGTTAAACGCAGGTTGTAGCATTTCAGAATAGGGACAGAGCAGACTGTGGAAGCGGAGGCGATGGTGGAGGTGGTGGCATTGACTTCATCTCTTTTAGAGAGAAAGGTGATTTTTATAAGCGAACTTGTCCAGCAGATCAGCAAGTAGGATAAATTATTCCCTTCGATTATTCACTTTCCATTAAACGATGATTCTTTTTCAAGTCACTTGTCCTTTTGAAACGCAGATTCTTGAATGCTGGACCATTGGCAGAGGAGACTATCAAGGCGGAGGCGATGGCATTGGCAGCGGCCCAGCCCAAACAACCGCGATAATGGTGGACGAAGGATTAGCCAATGGTGGAGGTGATGCAGCTGTTTCTAGGTTGTTAACTGATGATTGATTCAATAAATTGCATGTGTTAGTTTGTGTTTGTTTGATTATCCGACAGGAGCATGGTATTTTTTTTAATTTTTTTTTAAACTAACGTGTATGGTAAAGTTTCATCCTTTCTGTCTTGAAATTTATGTGCTTGAATTTAAGGTTTAAAATCATCTACTTAATGATTTATCTTTTATATTAGTATTTTGTCATTGATTATTTAATTATCGACATCAGGTTGGAGAACTTTGGGTTTGATCTTTGCCTTTATGGGAACATATATACTGTCTTTCTAAGAAACATAGATTTGATATTTGATGCATATGGACAATTTTAACGTAATAATTTAAAGTTAAAGATTTTAAGATTTATTGATGAGATATATATTAAATTTAAATTATTAAAAAATAAATTAATTAAAAACAAAAAGTAATCAATTTAAGATGTCAAAATAAAAATAAAGAGATGCCAAATAAAAATAAAGAGAAGAAGGAAAAAAAAAGTTGTTCATTAAAATTATAAATTACTGATAAGTTTTAAGTAACATGCAAAAAGTAGAAATAAATAATATTATATAAGAGAATTAAAAGGAAAAATTGAAAAAAAGGAAATTATTAATTAATAAGAGTAGGAAAAATATTAATAGTAGGAAATTAAGTTTAATAGAAATAATAAAAAGAAATGAAGTTAATTATACTAGAAATAAATAAATAAATAATAGAGTTATAAAAAATAATAAACAACTAAAAAAAGAAAAAGGAATTAGCTAGATACAGATATTAAACAAAGAAAAACAGGTCCAGTAATAATGAGAGAGGCGGCGTTTATAATAAATTAATAATAATAAATAATGACAACAACAGGTTTTGTCAACAGTAAATGCGCACAAATCAAAAGTTAGATACGTTTCCCTGCACTGTATACACACAAATCAAACTTTTCGATTTTTTTTTTCAAATCCAGGAAGGGGCATGTGTCCCCCTGCCCAATGGTGGATCCGCCCATGGCAGGACTGCTACCCAAATGTGTTGGTTTTTAGCTTCATGTTTTGATGTTTTTGTTTTTGTTTTTGTTTTTTTTAAATCAATGCATTTTTAAATATTGATGATAATTTTAGAAATTGTAACCGACTTTGATTTTACCATTTCAAAATCTGTGGAAAAAAGGTCATTTATTAGATTTTACGTGTAAATAACCACATCCAGTCATCCAATATTTGGTGTTTGGCTAAAAGGACTATTATCACAACAAAACATGCAATTCCAAAAAAACAAAAACAAAAGAACACAAACAAAACAATATGAGAGAAAGTGCTCTCGCCTAATATTGGGCATAACCGCACAATCCACCTACTTTGTGGGTTCAATCTCGCCTATATAGTCTCACGTGTTGTTTGTGAGCATTTTCTCTTCCATTGTTTGTGGACTATCCTTCTAATCTTTATAGATTAAATCCTCCCGTTTTTGGGATTATTCTTTGAGCCATGTCTCAATATCTATTATTGTTGGTCCTTATTGTATTCCTAGTTCATTCCAGTTTTATATATATATATATATATATATACATATAACAAAGAAAACAAAACCAAGGGTTGAAGCGGCCCTATTTGTGGCGTAGTTGCTGCTTCATTGACTCACCCACATGGTTAACATATTTGTCTTAATTTTGCTTGGTTTGTGCTTTTTTTTTTTTAAATTGAGTTTTGAATATTTATGTGCATCCCTTTTAAACTAGTAAAAGAAAGAGAAAAGAGCTATGTCATCACATCTGAAACTGACTGTAATGGATTGAATCTGATAGCCTGATGGCTTCACACTTATAAAAGCATGTTCTAATTCTTATTAAAAAGAAAAAAGAAAAAGAAAAAGAAGGATGTTCTAATTCAGTCTAAAACCCCACATCCTTATATCACCAATTTAGAGGTATTATTATTATTATTATTATTATTATTATTATTTTATTAAAAGCTTGTTGCTAAATTATTGTTGAGATTGAAGTCCTTTTAAAGCTTTTGCTTTTATTTTTCATTTGTTGATTTTAGTTTTTATTTGTTGAAAGACAAAAGCATAATATGAAATCAGACAATAAATTGAATGGGATAAAAGATGCAAGGTTAGGAAGATGGAGATAAAGAATTGTACAAAAATAGGAAAATGAGATGGATGGCAATGAAGTAAATGCGTTTTTGATACTACTATTTTCAAAAGTAGAAAATAATGTAAATGTATTTAATATTGTTTTTTAAAATGTGTAAAATAGTTAGAGATAATCCCGAAAAACCCATAGTTTGCAGAATGTTCATTTTATAACCTATGATTTTATTTTTGTCCAAAATTTCTTTTGATGTTAATCAAAACACTTAAAATACCTCCCGAAAGCTTGTTAAATGTATTTAATATTGTTTTTTAAAATGTGTAATATAGTTAGAGATAATCCCAAAAAACCCATAGTTTGCAGAATGTTCATTTTATAATCTATGGTTTTATTTTTATCCAAAATCCTCATTGATATTAATCAAAACACTTAAAATACCTCCCAAAAGCTTGTTAAAGGATGACAATGCCCTTGACGGACATAGATTTCACTAGGTTGACTTAGTTGACTATTTGATTTTAGGGGTAAAATGGTAAATACAATAAAAATTAATTAAAATAATATTAATTAAAGGGATAGTCTCAAAAAACTTATTATTATTTATAAAAATGTTTATTTTATCATATATGATTTTCATTTTTATCCAAAATCAATCCTCTCCCCCCCCCCTCCCCCCCCTCTCTTCCGACATTAATAAAAGTTCTTAAAATATCCCTTAGAGTCATGTGAAATGATAACTTTCAATTTCAATACATGCAAGAGGACAATTCATTTTTTTCCATGTGGATTGTTTCCACTTATGTTAGAGATTGTTTTAGAGTTGGCAATATAGGCAAAAAGACAAACGTATTGTTTAACCCTTTATTTTTTCCTCTTAATTTTGAATTCAATTTTTTGGTTGAGCTTGTACAATAGTTTTTACTTTGCTTTTTGATTGATCATGTGCAGTTTTTGTCAAAATTGCTTAATAATATATATTGTCATTAATAGATTTTAACTTGGTTTTTTAATAATAAATATAAATTAGCTTATTATCTTCGACTTGGTTTTCTGTTAATTTGATTCTTAATTTTGAATTCAACAATTTTTATTTCTTCCACTTTTCTATTGATTTCAGAATTACATGATGTTTCTTTGTGTTTTATTTGTTATTTTTTATGTTGTGAAAATAATAACCAAACTGAAAATAAAATTATATTGAGTGGTGTCTTGTTTTTATTTTGTTTGTTGTCAAAGTTGTTAATACAATAATCATAAAGTATTTGTCAAAATATAAATTAGCTAATTATCAATTGTTGACAACTTTAAAATAGATTGTATAAAAATAGATAGAAGAGATTATTTCAATTAAATCAAACGATTCGGGACTTGAAGTCATTGTTATTCAGTAAATATAATAAGTTACTTATATTTTTTTTGGCATTGTTTGATATAGAAATTGTTTTATAGTCTTAATGATTGTTTATGTTTATATATATATATATATATATATATATTTTTTCAGGATGATAGTCCGAATCAATTGAGAAACTTAGCTGATGTAGTGGGCCCTCAGGTAAGAATGATTTATGATTCGGTTGAGGGTTTATTTGAATACTATAGAATGTATGGGAACAAAATGGGATTTGAAATTACCAAAAGAACTTCAGATAAGGAATATGATTGGGAGTTAAGGTATGTGACATTTGCTTGTTCGCGAGTCTCGAAATGTAAATCAAAAAATGCCTTAAAAATGAAACCAACATCAAAAACTGACTGCATAGCTAGGGTCACAGCATTATTATGCCTAAATGGAAAGTGGATTAGATAATTTTTTAGGGATAATCCTAAAAAACCACCTGATTTTTGAAAAATTATTTATTTTCCTCATATGATTTTGTTTTTATTCAAAATACTATTTAACTTTTAAATAAACATCCAAAATACCCATTAAAGGCGTATGAGAGGACGATAATACTTATTTAGGTCAACATGTACACAACACACTTAACCCATTTATTTTCATTGAACCCATTTATTAATGACATGTTTATAAAACCCATTTAAATGATCAATTTAAGTGACCATTAATTGACCCGTTTCGATTATTTATTTAATGACTCGTTTATAACTTATTTAACCATATTTAATACATTTATCATAAAAACTAACTCTAATAAATTAATAATAAAACATACAGTAATAAAATATAGATAAAATAAAAAACAAAATTAAATACAAATACAAGATAAATAATTAGGTTTATCACTTAAATCTCCAAATACAATCCAACACATAAAAATACGAACATTCACAAATACAATCCAAATATAAATCTTCTTCAATTTCATTATATTCATCTACCATACTTTCGGTTACCTAAATGTCGTTATCGACTTTATTGAAATCCTTGTTTTAAGCTCCACATGAAGAATAAACAGCATTAGTGAAATAGATTACAACAATAGACTTAAATATTAGCTAATTTCCAATTCTAACATACATTCAACGAACCAACAACATATATGTGTACTTTTTTTTTGGTTGAAAATAACATATATGTGTACTTGATTAGATGACAGATTCAAACAAAAAAGCACAATCCATGAAGTCAAGTAATCTAAACTCAATGGGTGAATGAATATAAACAAACATCTTCAAAGAAAAATAAGCAACAGAGAAGACAAAAAAGAAAAAGACAAATAGAATTCTTTTAATATATAATAACCAAAATTCTTTCAATAGAAAATATTTATAGTTTTCAAATTGGTTTTTGTTTATAAACTACTATATGTAGATGTACAATTTTGCAAAATCAACCTCCATACTAATTGCGGTTTATAATGCATACATACAAATACCCAAATTAAGCCATCAGAATCCTTTAGGTCTAAGAAAACAAACACAAAATACTCAAATTAAGTTAGTTTATCAAAACATCTCAGAACAAATAGTCTGACTGTTGAGGATGTCTTGACCAAGCAAGCAATTTTCACACAAACCAGTTTGACATTACACAAATGAAATTAAACGTTTCCGACCATGTAGCAATGCCAATGAAGTCACACTATAAGGAGACTTGCACAAATTAGTTCAAGTAACCAAAAGTAGCCAGTGTTGTTTTTTGTTTCAAGTAAAATCATAAATTTAAGCTACAATGTCCCTTGTGTCAGCATACAAGAAATTAATTATTGAACCAATATACTAGCTTCAGCTGATCAAGTGGTACACATGACATGATAAACCAAAGTTTCATCCAAATTACGAGTTGATATTGAACTTGTTTATTCGTGTACATGTAAACTGTTGATTCACGATGTTAGCTAACAAGGTAGGTATTAACAATAGCAGAAATTTATGTGAGTCATGGGCTGCGATCAAACGACACAATTTTCCATTAATCATTTAACACGGTGACAAACAAAAGGCCTACCTCTACTATTATCAAATTTTTAATTATTTATAAATAATTACATGTGTAAGAGAGTCATGCTAGAGTGACACATGACAAGCAACATATAATACATCCAGTAGGACCAGTACTCACTATCACCATATAAACCTTGTGCTAGGGACAAGTAATTAAGCACTGAAGGTCATCAAGAAAAAATTTAACTCAGGTTCCCTTACAAGAGCATCAAACACTTTCTTACTAAAAAAAGCTTCTGCATCCGTTTTTGGTCTTCAGCCACAGCCGCAGGATCCATACGCTGACAAATAAAATTAAATTTATTTGTTAGATAGAATCACTTTTGCAGAACATTAACTGATTACAGATTCATGTAGGAAAAACTAAGGTGAAACAAGTATGACACAAACTGTCTACACCAACACCACAACTTGTAGCAGAGTCTATCCCATTGGTTTAGTGGCATATGCAGCAGCACTACTTGAGCAGCCCCCCCACAAGAATTTGAGGCAACCTTGACCAGGATTTCTGCTGCCTCAAATGACTTTGCTTCCTCAGCTTCTGGAATCATGTCCTCAACTGTTGATTTCAAGTTTCCGAAGCTAGCTTCAAGGTTTACAAGTTAAATGAACTTTTGGGAGCTGGATTCACCCTCTTCGGCACAATCACATAAATACAATCATATAACCGTAAAACATCATAAAATTTATCTTATAGAATCTCAAAAAGCAACTTTAGCTCAGTCACATAAATACAATATGTTGGACATGAAATACTATTACAAAATACAAGATATGAAGTACTTCTTTTAGTCTAAAATATACTTCTAATGCTTGTTGATATTCTCCTCCAACCCTACAGGTTAGAAAAGGTGGAAATTTGTACTCAAGACGCCCACAAGAGGATATTAGACCAAAGCTGTATATTGGCCATTCGCGAGAAATTTCAACTGGCAAGCATATGCATAGGCTTATTTGTAATAAGTCGAATGAAGATATTAGATTATCTGTTTTTATACCAAATTTGACTAAAAAAAATCATACAAAACATCTTTTTCGAAAAAAAAAAAACAAAAAAGAAATCATACAAAACATGAGATTATTTATCTACTAAAAGTTTAGGTATATATTTTTAAATCAGAAAATATATATAATGTTATTCAAATTTTAGAAATATTGGACTAAGAAATGAGATTATTTATCTATTAAGACTTAATGCCATACCACTGCCTTGGTTCAGACTATTGAATTTCTAATTTTGTATTTTGCATTATCTTTCGTGAGTTCTCTCTCTCTTTGTTGGGCTTTTTTTGTTTTTATTTTTTTTGAACTCTTTGTTGGGCTTATTATTTAAATTCTAGACTATCTATTTTTATAATTCATGAGCAAATAAATATTAACAATGTTTTATAACAACACGTTTCTATCTGGTTCATCACTTTGAGAATTTTTATTTTCCCCAGGCATTTAACCTCATATATGCTAGTATTGGAGATCAATATTGTGAATATCGCTAGGTGCTTTTCAAGCTAACCAAAAATTAAAAAAGGAGAGCGAACTGCATGCGGGTGTGGATATATATATATATATATATATAATGTCTTTAAAATCAGGACTCTCTAACTTTTTAAAGTTAAAGAAAACTAATTAAATTCATTCATTATATTTGAATTAAATTGAAGAAAGAACTTATTTAAGAAAGAGAATATAACAGATGAATTTAATTGATTTTCTTTAATTTTTTAAAGTCAGAGAGTCCTCATTTTAAAAGTAATATATATAAATATAATACTTCTACTATTAGTGTCTCCTAATTTTAAAAAATTAGGATGAACTAATCAAGTTCATCCATTGCATTATTTCTCTCAAAACAAATTTTTCCTCCTATTTAATTCAAATGTAATGCATAAATTTGATTGGTTCGTTTTAACTTTTTAAAGTTAAGAGACACTAATGGTAGAATTACTATATATATATATATATATATATATGCACATAAATATTAATAATGTTTTATAACAAGCACGTTTCTATTAAGTTCATCATTTTGAGAATTTTTATTTTCCCCTAGCATTTAATATCATATAAGCTAGTATTAGAGATCAATTTTGTAAATATCGCTAGACGTTTTTGAAGCTAACCAAAAATGAAAAAGGAGAGTGAACTGCATGTGTGTGTGAGAATTTTTATTTTCCTTTGGCATTTAGCATCATATATGCCCGTATTAAAGATCAATGTTGTAAATATCGCTAGGCGCATTTGAAGCTAACCAAAAATGAAAAAGGAGAATGAACTACATGTGTGTGTCTAGGGGTGGCAAAACAGGTTGGTATGTCGGGTCGAGCCAAATTCAATTTGATTCGTTTATGGATTCAACCAATTCGACACAAATTTATTTAAGAAACGGGTCAGCATTTTTGAATTCGACACGAATTCGTTTATAAACAAATAACATGACACGACACGATTAATTCATTTATTACTTGAATAGGATCCAAATACATTAACCTGTCAACCCGTTAATTCATTTAACTCATTTAAACCATTTAATTTATTTAATTGATTAACCCGTTTAATCCATTTAATTCTTTAACCTGTTAAATTTGTTTAACATTGAATTTGTTTAATCATTCGTTTAACCACAAATGAACACAGAACAATAGATACAACACATGTCAGTATTGGATTGGAATTTTTGGGGGAACCATAGCCAAACAAATAAATCTCAAAATTTCAAATACTTATAACTAAGTTCAATAAAACTTTTATACAAATTAAATCACTACGTAACAATTCCAGATCAATCAATTACACCCAATAAAATGATGATATGGTTTTTGGTAAGTAAATTTCTAGTACTTAGCTGGATATATAACTATTTGTTCTGGTTTCATTTTATTAAAAAATAAAATGAAAACAAGAATCAAAATACAGAGAAAAACCGTTTTAGGAGACGAACGTGGTGGATCTAGTGGTGGAGATGGTGAATTTGGTGATGGGGATGGTGGATATGGTGGTGGAGCCAGGGAGAAGAGATGATGACCGTAAGGTAAAAGGGGCTGTGACCATGAGGGAGAAGGGGTGGTAAAGGGCGGTGACCATGAAGGAGGAGAGGTAACGACCATGAGAGGAAAGAGGAAAAGGGGTAGCGCTAGCAATCATAAGGGAGAAGAGGTGGTGACCATGAGGCAGTGAGGGAGAGTGTGTGGTGTGGGTGGCTGCAAAAAATGAAAATGAGTTTAAGGTCTGGATAAATATGTGTTTGTATGCATAATTACACACCAACCCTATAATATGCTAATATTACAAGTTTATCTTAATTTAATCGTGTCAACCAATAATTCATTTAAGCAAACCTAATTCGATTTGTTTAAATATACGAGTTAAGCAAATTAATACGATTATGACACAAATTCGTTTAACTCAAACACATATCCATTTATTTTTCATGAATTCGTATCGATCTGCCATATTGTGACCCATATTGCCACCTCTATATGTGTTTATATATATGAATTACACAATACTTCTATAAGGTGTGCCTAAAATGAAGCAGAAATATATTTACCTTTTTACTATACCAAACCGTCATGCTGTTAGTTGACTTCAATTAAATTTAATTATTGACCAGGATTTTTAATTAGATGACCACTTTGTCCATGAATAAGACAAAAAAAATAAATTTAAAAAAATGAAAAGTATGGTGGATTAAAAGTTATAAAAAGATAACGATATATAAACAAAAAAAAATATATAGAAATGTAAAAAATAAAAAACATGAAGAAGAAGATATGGTTTGTAGATGGAAACCACATCATGTCAATTTGGGTTTCCACTTGTCGATTTGAGTTTCCAGATCTAGGGCCAGTGAAGGTAGCTGTGTTCAATGACAGACTCATAAATTTATATAAGATGAGACACTAAAGTAAAATATATTGTATACAATAATGCTAAATTTCAACTATGATGTAAATATTGTTAATTGACAAAGCAATATATATCAAACATATATATACATATGGGCAGAATTAGGGACACAAATTTTGACACAAGTTTTAACACGGTTTTTTAACCATTGGATTAAAAGGAAATTTATAATGTGGATTAATTATTAATTTTGAATTGGTACACTTCACCATATTTTATCTCTACCTTTAAAATAAACAATAATATTATTAATTCAAATTTCATTTAATCTTTTCTCATTATTCAATTAACCAAATCATGTAAATAATATATAGATTTGAAACTCTCAGCATAAACTTTCAAATAAGATCCATATTACATAGGTTTAAACAAACATATTGTTTAAAACATCTTAAATTAAAAAATAAATAAATAGAAAAAAGAGAAAATATGAAAGAACATAAATGAAGAGAGAGAAATTGATATATATGTTGTTGTTATCTGGTGTAACACAACTCTTCAATAACTCTCTTACTCTCCAAAAAAATTAAATTTATATCATTAATTTCTTGTCAATTAATGGTTGAAAAATTATGTCAAAACTTGTTAAAACTAATGTCGAAATTTGTATTCCTTGATCTTACCCCTATATATATATATGGAGATATATAGTTTTTAATCAAATAAAAAGAAATTTTTTTTAACTTGCTTTTAAAACAAAAAAAATTGTTTTTGATCTCTTAAACAAATTATTTCCATTCTATATCCAAGATTAGTAAATTATCCTTAAGTTAAAATCACCCAATTACCTTAACTCGAAATTGCCAAAATAGTTTTCTTCTTTTTAACAATATCCTGACCTATTTTCTTTTCTCCATTTATGATTTTTCTTCTTCCATTCACCATTGTAGCTAAAAAAACAAACCTCCTAGCAATGGATTATTCATTGAAGCTTCTTCGTCCTTTGAAGGTTTTGGATCCATTCAAGTTTCATCCATTGAAGATTTTGAAGCTTCTTCTTTTATTTCAAGTAATTTGAGTTTTGAAAGTAATGTATGTATTTTTGTTAGTTGATTTTTAGGTTTTTTTGTTTAGGTTGCAAGCTAAAGGCTTTAAGAGTGATTTCATTGTGATATATGGTATCTGTAAGACATATCTATGGTTTCTACAATATCTGCGATGAAATTGGTTTTTCATTGGACTAAAAAATCGATATCGGTTTTTCCTACAAATAAAAACCAATTTAAGCGTAAGATCAATTTTTCATTGGGATTAAAAATTGATATCGGTTTTTCATTCCAATGAAAAATCGATTTAAGTAATTTTTTCATAATTTTTATATTTGTTGTGTTTTGGATACTATATATTGAATTTTAGTATTATATGTGATTAGATATGTTTGTATTTTATTCTATTTGGTTGGATTTGGCTGGAAAGTGTTGTGATTTTTTTCAATGAACAATAAATTCATCGATCAATTTTTAGTAGACTAAAAAACCAGTATCAGTTTTTTAATCCACTTAAAAACCGAGTTAGGCAGTTTTAGTATCATTTTGATATTTCTTGTGTTTTTTATCTTGAGTATTGATTTATAGTGTTATATTTGGTTTGATATAATTATATTTTGTAATGTTGATCCATTGGAATGAGATTAATTTATTAATATTCTTTAAACATTACAGGAATGACTAAAGAAATTATTGTAATCAACTTCAACGGAGAGTGAAATGGATCTAATGATGTTGGGGGTGAGTCAATCATGTGTAGGGTCCTTAAAAATAATAGTTTTTTTTATTGTTGATAGACATTGTGTATAGAGATACTGGCATTGATAGAAAAATGTGGAATATATGTATTAATTATTTACTGCAAAGTATGACAAATGATTAAATTAAAAAGACGTGCATTATGTCCAATCTTGGAAAGGTTGGTTTGATGACAATTAAAAATATTGATGTTAGATAAATTTATATCGATAAGATTACGAAAGATTTTAGAGCTGGAGTTAATAAGCACATCGTTCGTCCATATATCACCGACTCAATATCAGATAGAAGACATAACATGGTAGATACAGATATACCTGTAAATTCGCATATGGTTGAAAGTCAATTTTATCTTATTTCAAGTATTGGTAGTAGTCAAGTTAATATTTCTGTCGCCCTATTTATATCTATGAAAAGTCCATATGTGACATTAATGATGACTATATGAATGATGTTAGTGATGATAAAGATCGCGATATAGATAATGAAGGTAATAGGACATGGGATAGTGACAAAGAGAAAACTTGAGATAATGATGAAAATGAAACTCGATTTGATGATGCCATTGAGGATGAAGGGTTTCTAGAAATAAAATTTTCAGGTTTACAATTTTAGAGCAATTCTTCACAATCATACTAGATTGTTTTTAGTGTAGAACTGAGCGACATTGAGACGACTTTAAGCGTTGTGTCAACCATCGTCTACCAACATGGTATAAAGGTGCATTCTTTGGCATTAGACAAGAAATGAGTATCGTTATTGGAGAATATACTCTAAAAGCTAAGTTTAAATATAGGGTTAAATGTTCAAACACGAAGCAATTTGAGGCCGATTGTAAGGATAAGAGTTGCTGTAACGCCCCGAATTTTTTCTATTTGAGAAAAATAAAAATATATCTGGATGAATAGTATTTTTGAGATGAATAGTATTTTCGAATGAAATAGTATCCATATGAATAGTGATTTTTTGAATAACGGACCCTAAAGTCGAAAAGCTCCAGAATAAATAATGGAGTCCAAGAAAACTGAAACGAATCAAAAAATGAATTCGTTTGAGGCAAAACGAAGCGATTTTCGGATCCGATCGAAAATCTGGAAAGATTTTCGGAAGATTTAAAAATTTAGAGAAGTGTCAGAATGAGTGTTAAAATGCTCATGGAATATTTTAGAAACTCAAATGACACTTTCTAAGGTAATTCGGATGGAAATATAATCAATCCAAAAATCGTTGGAGACGATTTAGTGAATTTACGGAGAGCTCAAAAAGAGCATGGAATGACTTTTAAGAGTAACTGAGGTTACCAGGAGTATGTAGGCAGTCTGAATATAGGCCTCGGTGAAATTTGAAAGGATTTTAAGAAGTCTCAGAAAAGCTGAATCTGGGCGTCCTAGAAAAGTCAAATCAAAATAGACAAGAAAGGATAGACTTGTTGCATAAGGAAATTGTAAATTGAGTATGAATTTAAAAGGTTATGTGATAGATTTTAGGATTTAAATTATGACTTTTAGGTGATTGAATTGAAAAAAAAAAAATTTAAAAATGGCATGATTATATTTAATTGTAAAGGACATGTACAAAGATATTTTTGTAGCACTCCAATCTAACTGGACCTAAGAAATTAATTGAAATTCAATTTGTTGTTATTAATTTGGTTTGGTTTCAATTTTATAAGTATAAAAGTTTGTGGATAAATACCCTATTAGAGGATATTTTTAAAAGAAACTAAGAATATTGGGTTAAAAAGAAAAAGATCATAGGGATTAAAATGAAAATTTACATGTGTTAAAAAAATAAATAAAAAAAATCAAAATCAACCGGTGGGTTGATTTTTTTGAAATAAAATAATAATAATTATAATAAGTGGTGAGACCTATTGAAGTAAATAAAGGAATATATATATAAATTAAAGGTGGTGGGCCCATCATAATAAAAGAAAAAAATGTATATATATAGAAAAGTGTGGTTGCCGATCGAAGGAAGAAAAAAAAAGAATAAAAAAAAAAAAAATAAATAAAAAGAAGACATGAATGTGGCGTGAGGCGGTGGAGAGGTGTTTATATATATGTTTGTCTCTAGAAACCAGAGAAGCATAGAGAAATCGGTTCGGCGAGCAACAGGGAGGAAAAAAAAAATTGTGATGAACCAAGAAGAAGAAAGGGGAGAAGAGATAAATGAAAAAATATTTCGGGGGTCCAACTATCTAGATAGGTATGTTTATACTATTAGGATTTAAATTTCAGAAAATTTGCTTATTTTTCTATAAGTCTATATTAAGTTTTGTGTGATTTTAGGGTGGATTTAGGATGATAAGAAAATCAAATGAGTAATGTGAGTGGATAAACTATAGAAAGCATCCAAAGGTTGGTATACACTTATCTTAAAAACTCATTTTTTTAATAAAAGTTTTGGTTTAATTTAGTATATGAGTTTATTACATTTTAATTGAGTTTATTATATTTTAATTAAATAGATTCTATGAAAATGTGCGAATTATGTTATGAATGATTTTTGTAGTATTTGATATTTAAATTTTGAAAAATTTGTGAAAAAGTGTGTATTGTTCGAATAAATAATATAAGGTTATTATGATATTATTTTGATAAATTGAAATAAAAATTTGATTGAACATGATTTTAATAATTTTCGAATGAAAAACAAAAAGAAATGAAAAAGAAACGGAAAGAAACGGACAAGTTAGTGACTTGATCATGTACTAGTAATGTGAACGGCAATGTGATATTTGCTAAATTTCGATGAATAATTGAATGAAAAACAATGTTTTATAATGTACGTTTGAGATTTTGATGAAACATGGAACAACTTGATCGAAAATTTGTATGTTATGTTTTTAATGAAAATTTTATTCGAAAACGAAAATGGTTGATTTGTTAAATTTTTAGTAATATATGAAAAATTATAAGAGCCCGAGTAAATCTAAACATTAGTAGGTGGGGATTGGTAGTTGGCATGTCAATAAGGTGATTACAGCAGTACTGCACCGATTTGCTTATATATGTTGATACGAAATTCATGGACCTTACGAGACACTGAGTGTCCGGTCTCAAAATTTGTGTATTATATGAAACGTGCCTCGGCAGATAGTCACCGAGTGTCCGATGCCGGGAGAAATGTGAAACTCATTTCTAGTTCATGGTATCGTGTTAGAGTTAACGAAGGGCACTGAGAAAATATTAAATGAAAATCGTGTAATTATGTTCGAAAATAATTTTTATGTGTATATATATACGTATTTGTTAATAATGGGATTTTGTTGTGATTTAACATACAAATTCGAAGAATCATATTAATATGTTTGGAAACGTTCTTTAGGTGATTTATATATGTTTTTATTAGTAATGTAAATTCTTTACGTACTATTTTAGTATTTTGAGAAAACGTAAAAATGTTATGTTACCCGAAGACATTTTTGGCAAATGAGGAATATAAAATATTTGTTTTATATGTGCAATTGTTGATAAAATGACTTATTTGTGAATTTTAATAAAAGTTTGAGCATTTTAAAAGTTTGATTCTTAATATGCGTGAAAACAAATTTCATTGTTTTATACGTGAAATTATTGATAAATGAAGTTATTTATAAATTTTGATAAAAACTTGAAAATTGTGAAATTTTGTGTTACGGTAACATAATTTTTATGAAATAATGAAAGTTTGAGACTTGTGGAATTCTGTTTGACAATACGGTGATATTTAACGAAAATGCATTTAAATTTTAATGGTGATATACTACGAATTCTGGAAATGTTGGAATTTTGAGCTTATATGATTGTGTGATATAAAATTTTGAAAAATATTAAGTGAAATCATAGAGATCTGTTTGGAGAATAAGTTTTATGTATTTTATATGGGTAATTGTTAATAACGTGTTTCCATTGTGAGTTATTATAAAAATTCGAAGAAATCGTGTGGATATGTTTGGAAACGTCTTTTATGTGTTTTATGTGAGCTTTATTAATAAAGTGATTTCCTTATAGAGTATTATAGTATTTTGAAAATACGTGCAAAGAGTGCGTTACTTTATGATATTTTACAAAATGAAGAAGTTAAATTAATTATTTTATATATGCAATTACTGGTGAATGGACATATTTATGAAGTTTGATAAAAGTTTGAGATTCAGGAAAATTTTGTTTGACAATACGATCATTTGTAACGAAAAAGACATTTAAAAACTTTATTACGTTTTCTTACAAACATTTGAAAATAGTGAAATTTTGGTTTTGTAGGGTCATATTTAGAAAATGACTTTTAGGTATTTCATATATGTGTGTGTGTGTGTGTGTGTGTTTACTAGTAAATTGATCTTTTTATGATTTATTGTGAAAATTTGATAATTGTGAAATCTTGTTTTAAAAAAAATAAAATCTTATATCTTTGAAATTGACAAAATTTAAATTTAGTGTACATCCACTAAATAGAAATACTTAGCGCGTTGGATTTTTCACGCATAGGTTGAATTTGGACACTGTAGATAAGGATAAATAAGAAGACAGTTGCCACGCTTTCTGTAAGTCACATCCCTTCATCCTTGATAGTTTTACTTTTAGTATTGTACAATGGTGTTTAAGTACATGGAAATACTTGTACATATATGGATTTATAAGATTTTATAAATAATAATGTGTATAAGTTGTGTCAAAGAAGGTTTTTGATTTGTAAAATAATTTTGTAAAGAAAATTTTTAATTATCATTTGATTTGTTTTTAATTTTGATGAATATGATTTTATTAAATGTTGTGGTTATAAAGGTTTGTGTGACAAAGTGATTTTGGAGTCGGACGGAGAGTCCGAAATGGAAGTTGAGAAAATGAATGTATTTTAGAAGTATTTGCTTTTGAAATTTGCAGGTTTTTATAATTTTCGATTTAAAAAAAAAAAACAGAGAAAACTCTGCTAGATTTTAGAGAAAAAAAAATTGTAGTGCATATATGTAAATTAATAACGAATAAACCAATTAAGGTAGCATTCTCCAACTCGAGTTTCCATCTGAATGAGAATTGGGTGGAGAGTGTTACAGCTGCAGTTTTATAGTTCCTGCAAGATGCAAAAAGGGTTGCTCTATGTGGTTTGTGGTCAAGTATGTGGTGGAATATACGTGTCGTCAGGTAACCATGGAGTCACATATGAAGAGTGTGAAGGTTATTGTCATCAGAAAATTATATATAGAAAAGGTGGAAAGAAATATTTATACACCTAATGGTTTGATCGGAGAAATGCTACAACAGTATGACGTGCAAACCTTGTATAGAAGAGTTTGGAATGTTTTACAATGTGCAAACAAACTAACATATGAACAAGCAAATGAGTCATAAAACTAACTTCCTTCCTACTTTATTTTTATTTTAATATATGTCATGGAGGTGGCTGTGTTGTTGGTGGAATCTAGCATTGCAATTTTAATGTTTTGATGTTATTTTATTTTATTTTATTTTTGGTTACAGAGATGGAATGGTGAAATCTTGGATTGTGATTAATGGAATTTGGGCTATTGATTTGAGGCTCGATTGAGAGATCTTTGGAAGAGAGGGAAGTCGAAATAGCAAAGATGGCAGTTTGAACCAACTTCCATCTCCAATAGCGAAGCAAGTTACTAAAAATCCATCTCTGCCAAAGATGGAGAGATGGAGCCCAAACACCAGTTGTGATGAAGAATAAAGAAGATGAAGAAGAATAAACGAGATGAATACATCACAATGAAGAACATGAACATTATTTTAGATTTGGGTTTCAAAACCCAAATGAAGATGAGTTTAAAAAATCTTCATCTTCATTTGGTTGAAGATGATAAAGATCGTGGATGATGGTAAATTAATGGAGATCCAATCCCACCATCCATTATGATGGACGGTGGGATTGGATCTCCATAAATCTACCATCATATGATGGATGATAGGATTGAATCTCCACTAATTTTTCCTTTTTTAAATTTCTTCTTTATTTTTTTATATTTTTTTCAATCCTTTGATCTCCACTATTTTTACTTTTAAGAAAATTTTTAAAATTAATTTTTTTTAAATATAAGTATGAAATTTATTTTTAAATTAATATAATGGACGGTGGAGTTTTTTTAAATAAAATATTTATTAGATATTAAATTTTATTTTTAAATTAATCCTTACCATTTATCATAGGATGAACAGTGAACTTTTTTAAAAATATTTATTCTTTTTAATTCTTATTTATTTTTTATAACTTTAAATTTTAAAAGAATGTAAAATGTATATATATAAAAAACAAAACAACCGTTTAGTTAAATTAGTTTGATTAATTTTAACATAATTTCATAACAGAATGGAGGTATTGTATAATAAAAGGATAAATACGTTTTTGTCTAATTTTAGATATACCTCAGAGGTTTATGTAATTTGTTCTATGTAGATATGAATGAACTCATAATTAAATATAAAAGAGAGTGTAAATTATTAAAATTAGATTATATCAGACAACCTTATAAAATCTGTGTGTGTAAACACACCCCTTCTCAATTTATTCATCTTGCTTTTTTTTTTTTTTTTTTTGGAACAACCCCTTCTCAAATTTTCAATGGTGAACAGGAGAAATTATATTGATGATAAAATCGCTGCAAGTGTGTCAATAACATGCAACAAACTTCCATAGACAGAAGTAAACTATAATAAATTGATTTCGGTGAGTATTTATCTTTTATAAGCTTTCAAAGGATCGCTTGCTATGAAATTTCTTCATGGTAGATGTGGACTGACAATATGTAACGTAAGAAATTCGGTGGAAGGAAGATTCATGGGAGTTTCCTAGGGGTCCCTAATTAATTGATTGACCATTGACCTTCTCATATATATATATATATATATCTGTGTAGTCACAGTCACTTTGAGGAGAGTAAAAATTGCATGACATACTTACCTAACATAGAAAATTTTCCTCCAGTTTTTTGGTCCACTTTATTCTGATGGGATCTACTGTTTTTCAAGGCTGTGAAGGAAGAGTGCCAAGTTAATAAATCAAGGAAGGGTCTCTCTGACTAACAAATTCAGGCCAGTTCCGTTTTTTGGTCCACTTTATTCTGATGGGATCTAGTGTTTTTCAAGGCTGTGAAGGAAGAGAGCCTAGTTAATTAATAGATCAAGGAAGGGTCTCTCTGACTAACAAATTTAGTTAAGTTAACGTGATCCATGCAAAGTCTTTTCTAACATTAGCTGATATCGACTATAACTTCTATTTATTTTTTTTCAATAATTAATGTAATGTCAACTAGATGATTGTAACGTCAAACTTGTACGTTGTCAAGTTCGACATTATTTATAAAGTTGTAACGTTTACATTTATTAATAATTATCAAGGGTGACGTATGACATCAACTAACATCACTTATCAACTATAACATTTTTTTTAACAAGTAATATAATATCAAGTTGATCATCGTAACATCGAACTTGTTCACTGTCAAATTCGACATTATTTATAAAGTTATGATGTCTTTACTGGATAAAAATTATCTAATGTGACGTATGACATTAGATGATATCACTTGTCGACTACAACATCTTTTTTAACAAATAACATAATGTTAACTTGAGTATCATAACGTCCAACTTTTTTGCTGTCAAGTTAAATAACAAAAAAAACATAACATTACAAAAACTCAATATACGATTCAAATTGATTATAATTAGAAATAATTAATTAAAACATTACTACACTTACATATCTCTAAAATCTTTCGATCCGCTTGTGGTTTTTAGAAAGTTCTTGCCCACAAACTAGAATGAATTGAAGCAAAGGATTTAAAAAATTTACAAACTAAATGAAAACCATCCAAATTATTTCACCTTTATCAAATCATAAATTATGTTAACCACTCTTAGACAATGAATTGTTTAAAACCTGCATTAAGGAAGTGGATAAATTTCATTCACCTCTAGTTTGTGAGACATGGCTTGATTACATTCAATTCCAAATGGTTATGCATTGGTCTAGAACCTTCTTAAATTTCTATATTTCTGTAGCATCCTTAGAACAATTGACCATATTTTTTTGCAAATTTTCAAATATCATCTTTGCAAGGAATATGGTGACCAAAATATGAAAAATTTATATCATTTGTAATCAGATCATATTGTTCGAGAGTGTAGAATCATAATTAAGTAGATTGTTATCCCATAACTAAAAGCTTTATGGCCTTGTATTTACTTAAGATAAATGTATTTTTTTCCCTAGATAAAAAATAAAAAAATGCATTCATTCACAGACAATTTTAGAAATTTTCCAAGTCCGGCCACAAGTAGCACAAACCAAAAGAAAAATATTTACTCAATTGGTTGTTGTAGCTGTTAAGATAATCATATTTTTATTATTTCAATTTTCATTAATCAACCCACTAAAATGATTATTGAACAATATTACCATTTTCACTTCACTATAAGTCAAATCACCTAACACTCTCTTTCAAAATTATTAACCAACAATCTCTAACACTGACATGTTACAAAAAAAAGAAAAAAACATTTATTTTCGGCATATATGATTAAATTTTCGTCTAATGATCTTTCAAGCCCAATCAGTTCCGCCTAAAATATTCTCCACAGAGTGCCTGATTACAGATGTTTTGGTCCTTTTGGATCATATGGCCGATGGATCATAATTCAAGTTAATTCACTTATTTATTTATTTCATAAATTGTTCAAATTTTTATCAATTGTATATGAATCCTCATAAATTTTAATCACTTTACATACGATCATTGTTTACATATGTTGTAAAAACAAATAAATATTTTGTTTATATATATATATATATATATATTTTGGGGATTGGAATCAAAGCACAATTTCCAGAGAAATAGAATCCTTTCAGTTAATTTTAATGAAATATTTTTTTTTAAACTATTTCATAAGTATTTCATTTTGTTATAATGTTATAAAGCATTTACAAATGCTGTTCATAAATTTATATTTCTTTATGTGGAGACTAAATATAGAACACAATAAAGCGTAAATCAATTCTAATTGTCATGGCTAAACAATAGTTCTCTTGACCAATAATTTCATCAAGGTTTGTTGTCAAAATTAATTATTCTAGTTAACTTTATAGAAGTATACGTATTATTCAAAAATTAGGTGTTAAATATTATTTCCCGTGAGCCTCCCCAAGGATATTAGTTCTGTTAATCAATAATTTGATCAAGCTTTGAAGCCAACTTGTTGTTCAGAAACTCAACAAAAGCAATTAGAACAACCTCCCAAAGGATAGACATGTTTTCTTTACAGAGAAAATCTGCAAAAAGTTGAACTCGAAATGTATAATATAGCTTATGACAGGCAAAAAGTTTAATTGAAGAAATTTAGCTGAGACTCTAGCACTTTGCTGTGAAACTACAATACAATCAACGGATAATAGCACGTTGAGTTGAGTCCGCAAGTAAACTTGATGCGGCCCTGGGAGGTGGCAAACGCAAATGACGAAATTAACTGAAAACAACATAAAAGCACAAGTAGCACACAGCAGTTAGCACTCCAATATTGACTTATCGACAGTTTTAAAGAATATATGTATTGATATATTATTATTATTATTATTATTATCATCTGACGTCTTTTACGGGTCTAGTTACCATCAAGATCAGTCTAAATAAGACTATAATAATATGATTTGGATCTTTATTTTCAGATATTGAGAGAGTATTATTTATACAAATTATGAGACTGCTAAAATTTGAACCTGCCCACTTGAAGGGCAGGTGAAAAGTGGCTTACCACCATATCACTTAGTTTTTCTCTTTAAAGTATAATTTTGATCAATGAAATCACACTGCTTTGTTCCTTTCCAGCAAGTGAAAGTTGCATTAATGCTATTCTTTAAAAAAAAAAAAAAAATTGCATTAATGCTAATTAACCAAATGATCAAATTTATAATCACATTTGTAGGGTTTGGGGGAAAATTAATAATATCCAAATAATAATAATATAGTATCTTATATATTATAATTCTCCTTAACAGAACAAAGCTGTAAATTTTAATGCATGCTCCTGCATTTTTTTTAAAATTGGAATTGTTTACATATATTACAAAAATAATAATAATGATAAAGAATTATTTTTTGGATTAGAATTGTATACATTATACAACTTTTACAGAAACCGAATCCTTTCAATCAAATATAACAATTTTTGCTTTTTAACTATTTCATTAGCATTTCATTTTATTATAAGACATTTACCAATGCGGTTTATAAATTTATATTTCTTTATATGGAAACTAAATACAGAACACGAGAAAGTGTAAAGCAATTCTAGTAGTGACACCCGCAGGCTAAACAATAGTTCTGTTACTGAATAATCTGATCTAGGCTTGTTCTAGTTAACTTAAAAAGAAGTATACATATATTCAAAAACTAAGTGTTAAAACATTACTTCCTGTGGGGCTCTGCTGCTCCACCACTCGTTGTATATTACTTCCTCTATGTTAGTGTTAAATGGTAATGAACACTTAATGCCATCACAGTAAAAACTTTAAGCGTTGTAAATCAATGGGAACAATCATGATTATTGGTGGAACTGAACTTTTGTTTCTACACCATTTTGCTATCCATGTATGATGTGGCATCATTTGTATAATCTTCGATCCATTTCTTCCGGTATTTCCTTGACTTGTTCGGTCATTTTGGTTCACTTTCTCTTCTTCTAGTGAAACTTCAAGCTCTTTTACATGCCTTGGACAATCATCAGAAGCACCCGTGTGAATGTTGATGATGCCATGATTTTTACCAACTGTTCATAGTTTCATACGAGTATTAAACACTCAATTACCTGATTTTGAATCAATTAAGGTCCATAAGATCATAAGGAATACATTTCAGCTTAATTAAAAATGTAGATTAAAGCAATGTTCGAGATTAACTAAAATGCTAGTGATACAAGTTTTTGCCTTGAGGTCTGTTGAGTAAATCAAAGACATTGTATTCATATCATGAACTTTTAGAGTCAATCCACAGCAATTTCCAGAGTAGCCTTGTCCTGCTTCAGGAACCTAGAGGAGCAAATTTCAACATTGACAATGAATTTAGTTACACTATGATTAGATGCATGATTGAGAAAGAGGTGGAAGAAACAAGCACGAAGACACAATCAACCTTTACTTCATGAGAAATGTTTGTCTCCAATGTTCAAGCAACTAGTTTCACTACCAGCAGAGTGAAAAACAACTGAAAAATGAGTTCACATTCTATTATTTTTGACATTCTTGGAGTTCCATGAATACAATTAAGTTTGATTGAGCCATAAACCACACAAACTAAAACTTAGGGGTTGTTTGTTTTTTACACTTAACACTTAATGGTACTTAATTAGGCTAATTAAGAGATTTTTGTTTGTTTTTTTTAAGTGGTCAAACCACTTAAAACAACCCAAAAACCACTTAAAAAAAAAAGTTAGGGATCGTTTGTTTTTTTGTCTGAAGACTGAACAGTGCTGCTGAAGACTGAAAACTGAATAGTGACTGAAATCTGAAATTTGATAAACATGTTTGTTTTTTTTTTTCTTTACCTCTGAATGTATAATAATCTTGTTTGTTTTTTAAAATTAAAATTATCTGAATACTAACAATTTGACATTTATATCCTTTTATTATTAGTTGTTAAGTAACTTTATTAAATATGATACAAACAATTATAATAAATTACTTAACAAACATTAAAACATTTATATCTATAATATTTTGATTCATTATTAAAATAAGATGAATTATTATAGTAGAGTCAATTAAATTTATATATTCAAATAAAAATAAACAAAATGGTCTTAAATTGAATTAACCAAAAACACTAATAACATAGTGAAACTTTAACAAATAAATACAATATGAGTTACTCCACAAATATATTAATAAAGAAGATCAATAAAAATTCTTATTGAAATTTTATTGGAGAAATATAGTAATCTAACTATAGGAAAATTTGATGTTGAGATATTTAGGGTTTTTATTTTTCAATATTTTTTGTTAAAGCATTAAAAAAATTTGTATAATATAAAACTATGATAAATTTGGAAATATGTTATTTTAGGAAAGATAAATTTGGAATGATATATTTATAAAATTATTAAGTGATTTTGTATTAAGTGAAAAGTAAAAAAATGTAACTTTTTTTTAAGTGGTTTTTGGGTTGTTTTAAGTGATTTGACCACTTAAAAAAACAAATAAAAATCTCTTAATTGGCCTAATTAAGTACTATTAAGTGTTAAGTGCAAAAAACAAACAACCTCTTACATTTTTTAACTTTTCACTTAATACAAAATCACTTAATGATTTTATAAATATATCATTCCAAATTTATCCTTCCTAAAATAACATATTTCAAAATTTATCATAATTTTACATTATACAAATTTCTTTTAATACTTTAACAAAGAATATTAAAAAATAAAAACCCTAAACATCTCAACATCAAATTTTCCTATAGCTGGATTACTATATTTCTCTAATAAAATTTTAATAAGAATCTTTATTGATTTTCTTTATTAATATACTTGTGGAGTAACTCATATTATATTTATTTGTTAAAACTTCATTGTGTTATTTGTGTTTTTTATTAATTCAATTTAAGACCATTTTGTTTATTTTTATCTGAATATATAAATTTAATTGACTCTACTATAATAATTCATCTTATTTTAATAATGAATCAAAATCATATATATATATATATATATATATGTTTTAATATTTGTTAAATAATTTATTATAATTGTTTGTATCTTATTAAATAAAGTTACTTAACAACTAATAATAAAAGGATATAAATGTCAAATTGTTAGTATTCAGATAATTTTAACTTTAAAAAACAAACAATATTATTATACATTCAGAGGTAAAGAAAAAAAAAACAAACATATTTATCATATTTCAGATTTCAGTCACTATTCAGTCTTCAGTCTTCAGTATCACTGTTCAGTCTTCAGACAAAAAAACAAACGACCCCTTACATATCAGCCAAAGTGAAGCGAAAAATTTCGACTAAGCCAAGGGAGCCAAAGTGATTACAGAGATGGTAAATCATACAAGAAAAACAATTTAAGTTTGATTATAATTTTATTTATTTCCTTTTTAAATCAGTAATTATGGGGTAGTTTTTCTAATTAATATACTACTAGTATCATACAAGGAAAAGAAATTAAACTTGATTATGATTTTATTTATTTCCTTTTTAAATCAACATTAGTTTTTCTAATTAACATACTTGTATCATACAAGAAAAAGATTTTAAGTTTAATTATGATTTTATTTATTTCCTTTTTAAATCGGCATTAGTCTTCTAATTAACATACCAGTATCATACAAGGAAAAGATTTTAAGTTTGATTATGATTTTATTTTTTCCTTTTTAAATCGGCATTAGTTTTCTAATTAACATACCAATATCATACAAGAAAAAAATTTTAAGTTTGATTATGATTTATTAATACTACTAATAATAATAATGATATTTTAATATTAATAATGACATTTTTTCAAATGCTTCAAAAAAAAATATCATCATCAATATTTTCGGACATTTTTAAGAATGAAAGTCAAAGACTGAAACAGCAGAAGTTCAAATAAATTTTCTTAGTATCGATATCTTTTCTAGGTATTTAAGCACCAACAGTACAACCTATATACAGAATATGAATTGATAATTTGTTCGCAGCCCAAATTATACTCCAAACTGCCTTTTTCGACTTTATTTGTCCCCAAAATATGTATTGAAATGTCAATGGGTAGTTGCAATTACGAAGTAATGCACAAGGTCCTCCTCAGAATCCAGCATGGCACCAAATCATGTCACACAGGACAAATTGAATTGGATCAAGCAACATTAATTCTCCCTAGCATTCGATCAAGTAACTAATCTCCCCACTTTTCTCATTCAAAACAAACCATCTCTTACTCCATCCATTATTTTTTGCACTTTTCCCATTCAAAAATCCTGCAGACACAAAATAAAGTCAATGACAAATTAAAAAAATAAAAAGGTAGCTTAGCCATATACAAAGTCAAATGTACACGTGCTATAGTGATAACAGTTCCTGCCATGAGCTCAGGAATATCTAGATTTTGTATCAAACATTTGATTTAGGAGGGAAAGGAAGAAGGAATATGACTTGCAAGAAGGATGAATAGCCATAGAGGTGGAAACTAAAGAGGGACAACATATTACAGAAAGGCCAACCTAAATCGCGCACTAAGGGTAAAATTCCACCGTTTAGAGGCCACTCAAATCATAAGCAGACCAAAGACTAGAGCATTCCTTAGCTTCCTTTGCATTCTATTCTGAGCTTGATATTCAGATATGTTTACCTATTAAAGCGATAGGCTCAAGCAAAAATTTGTCATGTGCAGCTGCACTGAAGTCAACATAATCAGCTCTGCTTACCCTAGTGCAGAAGGCCTTTCTAAGAGAAAATCAGAAGAAAAAGAAAATGACACTTTCAACCAAAAGCAGCAGATTCCCTTCCTAGGCCCCGACTATGAAAAGAAAATATAAAAGAAAAAGTACATTATGTAGGCAAACTAAATATGTCATTAATTCATTTAATTATTACCCCTTTTTATTAAATCCTTCACATCAAATAAACTACTTTGGAAACTGAACAAAATGTTTGCACAATAGAACCTAGGATCATTAGACCATACTTTACAGAAGCAGAGGCAAACCCACATGTCAGTCCTCATCATCAAATAAACAAAAAATGAAAGCAAAAAGATCAAATTAAAAGGAGTAAAGCTGCCTAAGTTAGCATGGAGAAAGGAATAGACAACACAGAGCAATCATTATTGAAAGCATTTTATTTGTTTCTCAGATAATATAATTCAACGATAAATAACCAAGATGAATGTAAAATATTTTTAAAACACACCACTTTCGCAACAAACAGATGAAGTGTTGAGGTGGAACAAATGCACGCTCCATAGCAACCAGTGCAACTACCATTTTCTTTGCTTCATTCTTAAATCCATTAACAAGACGTACAAGGATTATATGAAGGAGAGCCATTATTACTGATCTCTTAAACGGAGGATATCGTCCAAGACCCGGAGTTGCACTTGTGGCTGCAGAAACTACATCTACCAATACGCGATGCACCTGATTTGTTCCTTTTTTTATAAATAAATAATAATGATAATAATAATAAAAAGGGAAGAAAAATATGTCAAGAACTAAATGAACAGCCACAGATTACAATTCTTTTTTGCCAGTCATCTCAAACCATCCAATCCATGAACCTACACAAATTTCATAGTTAAAAAGTAAAAGTCATTGAAACTTGCGTACCTCATCAACACAGAGGCGTGATGGTTTCTTTGCCAGCTTGAGAACAACTTTTATCAAAGATCTTAAACCTTTCTCCGGTGATAAAATATAAGACTGATAACCATCTGCTTCTAGGACAATCTAATAGAATTAAATATGGTCAAGCAACGCATTTCAGGACAATACAGGTAACTCAGAAGGCATAAATTAGATAAATTTAAAAGTAAACCTACCCTTTTCACATTGTTTATGTCAAAATGTCTGTCTAAGGGAAGCTGCTTGATCCTGTTTGGAAAATTACCCTCAAAACTTGCAACAACTTTCCAACCACTACTCTGCAGAAAAAGATAAAAGTTTCAAAATGGAAAATATGTCATAGAGCTCAATTCCTAAAAGATTTAATAATAAAGGACAATCTCAGTCAGGTAATGAAATCATAATTCAAACTGTAAGACCAAGTCCGCAAGCAACAGAAAATCATTTATAATTCAACCATAACCTACACAGGACCAGACGATGGTGTAGGAGAGTGGGGAAGACAAGGTGTAAGTGTCCATGGATACAGGTTATAAGAGACTTGAATACAACCATACTCCAAACCAGACTTCATTTTTCCTTTGCTCTGTGCTTTTTCGAAAAAGAAAGGTGGGGTGTTGTGCCTTCAAAGAGTATGTTAGAGCTAGATGCTAATGCTTCCCAAAAAAAAAGGCTTGAAAAAACAATTAATGTTGCATGCCTAATGTCATAATTATTGATTGGTGAGGCAGAGTACGGTACACAGATTGATGATGCAAAGGCATGACTAATTAAATGATAACATTCCAAAGGGCATGTTCTGTCTAATAGATAAAGTTTCGATCCTTTTTCAGACAATTTGTATCCTGCAAATAGGAAATAACATTTATGCATAGACCACTTCTAAAGAAACAACTCACTTCACCACCAGTTAGATGTTGGAGAAATCTGTCCTCAAATTTACGGCACAGCTTCAAAGCTAGAGCCTTTGTACCATCGCTACCAATCAAATTTACGGCACAGCTACAAAGCTAGAGCCTTTGTACCATCGCTACCAATCCAATTTACGGCACAGCTGCAAAGCTAGCGCCTTTGTACCATCGCTACCGATCATTTGTTCACCAAGCTTTACTAACTCCTCCTGAACTGTTTGGGACTTCGCCTAAAGCCTGAATTAAAGCACAGGTTATCACAGCAAAAGTTAAAAATGCATAGTAGCTCTCATCTATATAACCCCACTGATGAGCTTTGCTCGCACTCCTATAAATTAAATCAGGCCTAAAAGTAGAGATATAAAGAAAAATTCATCAAAATATGTGAACCCAATCCCTAAACCAATAAAACTACGACAAATTGTATCAAAAAGTTGTGGAAAATGAAAATCAGACTGCAGAATATAAGTGAATACCCGGAAAGGACATTTGGAAGCCTGAGTCTCATAATCTGGCCAGCCAGGGTGTCCACCAAAGCAATTCTACCAAGCTTCTCTTGCGGGGCTCCGGTCAATGACTTTTAAAGTGTCTCGATCTCAGCCAGCCATGCAGTTTCTAAAGAACTCTCTGAAGCCGCACTTCCAAATGCGCGACTCATGCCCTGGCTTAGCCTATTTTGAAGTGTCAAGATTTTTTTTTTTCTTTAGATTTTTAAAATCCTAACCATCCACGATCTAAGCTTCACGTATGAAAAGATCGTCTTACCCTTATCTGATTCTATTGAGTATTAATTGATTGACGATTTAGACATAAAAATGATTGTTTCTAACAAAATTTTAAAAACCTCATAATTTTTTATACCCCAACCACTACATGAAAATTCCCCTTTTTTGAAACTAATTTGGGTATAAAAGTAATTTTAGTAGCAACGGAACAAAACCCATTAACATGATCGGCCTTAGGTCAGAACCTTCGGCGTTCATTTCACATCGTCGCCGCTCCTTTACCTCTTTTCTTCTGCACATCGACCTCTTCATCTTCATCTCAAACCTAGCAGCCCCTAGATCCAGCAGAGAGAGTCGCGTCTGCAAGAAGAAGGTTCCCAGATGGGGATGGTGGACTCGGTTTGGTGTTAACTCTTGTTTGCACGAAGAGGAAGTCAAGACTACCGATATTTTTCACCAAGTCAGAAAAACATGTATCTATGTTTGCCCAAGATTCATCGTAGTTTCATTTAATCAAGAAATGTTTTGATTTAGTTTGTGTTAGTCCGTTGCACTTTTTAGAGATCAACAATCACATGATTACCTTGCAGTAAGCAATGAACAGGATGGGTAAAATCATTGAAGATGTGTCTGTTGATTTTGACAAGTTAGCAGAATCTTTGAGAGGTAAGCTTGACACCTTGAATTGCTTGTCTGAACATTGTTGCACCTCTGAAGATTAGGCAGTCGAATGAAAGTTTTTACGCCCCTAAGATAGTCTTAATTGGACCACTTCATCGTGATAGAGATGCAGTAAAAGATTTGGAAATGGATAAACTACAATATTTGAAACTGTTTCTGGGACGAACTCGATTAACCTTGGAGGATTTTGTTACATTTATAAAGGGAAAGGAAACTGATTTGTGTAATTGTTACGCAGAGCATATCAAATATAAGAGTGAAGACTTTGTTAAAATGATTTTATTGGATGCTGTGTTTCTTATTCTGATTTTATTCGATTTTATTGTGAATTTGTGATAAATGATTTTATTGGATGTTGTGTTTCTTATTGTGATCTTTGTTCGATTTTATCGTGATCTTTCTTCGATGTGTCCCTAATTTTCAAATTGAGGATCGTGTGTTCACGCATCCTGGAATGAGAAGGGATATAGTGGAAGACATATTACTCCTAGAAAATCAGGTTCCGCTTTTCATTCTCAAGGACTTGTTTGATTTTGCACTACTTGAATTGCCTGAGCCTTTTCGAGGGTGTTCCCTGAGACAGTTTGCTGGTGCCTTCTTTGAATATTATGTGCGTCCGTCTCTTTTGATAGATGAAAATTTGATCGAATCGAATTTGTCAGATGCAAAACATTTTATTGATTTGCTAAGACTTTGTCTTCAGCCACCGAATTGTGATGATAACATATCCAAAAGACAAATGAATCTGAAGCTGCACCTCATATAGAAAAACTTTACTTGTGTGGTGTAAATTTTAAGTTGTCATCAAAAAGGACTTTGCTTGATATAAGATTTAGTGAGGGAAATTTGGAAATTCCGAAGTTGATTATAAGTAATATGACATTGCATTTATTGAGAAATCTTCAAATCTTTGAGTCATTGTATTGTGATGCTAATCATATAAATGACTATAATATATTTCTGAATTGTCTTTTAAGTATTCCGAAGGATGTTGAGTTATTAGTTGAGAGTGAAGTTATTGAAAATTAGATTTTAGATGGTGAAGGAATGTCAAAACTTTTCAAGAACTTAGCAGAGGTGCTAGATTGCACAAGGAAAGTTTCTATTATTTGGGTCTTGTTAAGAATTTACAGCTCTATTGAAATTCAAAATGGCATGAGTGGAAGGGATATTTCAAGCGTACCAATCCGTAGGTCTTTGTCTGTGTAATTGCAATTTCTATTCTGCTTGTACTCACTTTTTTACGAACTTTTTACAATAAAAGGTTAGGATATTACTTCAAACTTATTATTAATTTTTATTTTGGTATATTGACAGAACAACTTTTGATGTAGTTATTATTGGTTGTATGTTTTTTATATTTGTTGTTTGACAAACATATACACACACACACGTTATCGATGAAATATTCTATGATTTACTATCTAAACGTTAAGTTTTCTTGGCTTTTCCTTCTTGAATTCCGTTATTATCAGTAGTAAATAACAAAGTTATAGAACTGTTCGTACAATGAACTCATATTTAAATGCAACAAAAGGGGTCTTCAACCAATGTGTACCGTTGTTGGAGCTTTCAGCAACATGGAAGGCTGCAAACACTCAAAATGCTTGTGGTTAAAAAGTTCGAGCAATAACTTGTCCAGAAAGTAGTAGAGAGCCAAACTTTTTACTATAATATAATTGTTTTAGGTACTTTTAACAAAATAATAAACCAAATTGATTTTTATTATTTTTTACATGTGTTTTTAAATAATTTTTTTTTCCCCTTTTTGACAATAACATTTTTAAATCAAACCAAATTTCTTCAAGTGAAATTTTATTCCTAAGAAATAATAAATTCGGTTAATATCATATATGTAAACAATGTTATAGATATATATATATATATATATTTGCTTATAGTTGAGGTGATTAGTGTGTTTTTTTTAATTGTGATAGAGTTCGAGTCTTAGCATGTGTATTTATAGCACATCCCATCAAATTCTTAATTATTAATGTCAAATTACTTTATAATTCTCAATAGTGTACTAACAATTTTTTTACAAGGTAAATCTAAAGTTATTTCACTTCTCCAACACATTCACATCTTTTCCTGCACATCTTGCATGCTTCCAAGCTTTCAATCAACAAATTAAACATCTGGATTTGCCTTAGTTTGGTATCCGGAAGAAATATTGTAACACTGTTCGATTAACCTTGATCTATTTTATAACAATGGCATGAATTATACAAGTAGAAAATATAAGGGGTCTAGACCGCGCTGCCATGAACTATATAAGGTTGCAAATTGGTCAAGAGGGGTTTTGATTTTGAGGTGAGCTTGATAGGAACGGATCTTTATCAAGATGAAGATGGAAAACAATGGATGAGTTTTTCTTGGGCGGAGATTAAGGTTGCATTTTTATCCAACACAACAAGAAGATCAATGTTGGATGGTACTTAAAGGAAATGTCACATTAGGTTGGTATGGTAAAGGTAGGAAATGTCACGTTAGGTTGGCGTAGTATATGTAGGAAATGCCACTATATCAATAGATTGTGAATCATCATCAATAAATTGAGAATCCACAATATATAAGATTATCATCAATAAATTGAGAATCCACAATTACAAATAACAAACACATATCTTATATTGACTTTAATTCATTCTAATTATTTGCTTTTTAATTTTACTCATTGTTTGAACATTATTACATCCATTCATATTAAAAAAAAAAAAAGGCACAGATTGAAAATGCATATACATACAACATTATAACAAAATATTACAAAACAGATTCATAGTTTTTTATAGGGTGCATGCAATGTCAGTCTATCATGATCAGCTTCTCGGATGGTTAAACAAGGAAAGAAGCAGCCAACAAGATTCAAACCAGACCTCACAGAACATCCAAAAACGTCACTTGATTTTCTCTCTTTGTTGGCACTACTTGTCTGCACAACAGGCAACCCGTATACTGGAGGATTGGGATCCACGTGTTGCTGATAAGATGACGAGGAGGAGCTTTCAACAGGCAGAGTTGGATGATGCAACATTGGACTAGTTTCTTGTACAACTTCCTGAGAAGTGAACTGGGTGTGGTGGGTGGCTTGGCTTGTATACATTACTTCTTTTTCTCCTGGAACAGATTGCACCCAGTAGGGTTCACAGACCGGCTCCTGGGTTAGCTCCTGTTCGAGCCATGGTGGTAAGGGTGGAGCTGACAGCTGAGCCAAGGAGGAGGAGGAGGAGCTACATAAGTAGTGATATTTTGAGTGGTGGTATGTTGAGGGTGGTTGATAGTGATAATCAAAATAAGGGTCATAGGAAGAGTACTTTTTCCTCTTCTTTCTTGACCAAAACTTGAGCTTCTTCATGGCTTTTATCATCTTCATAGTGGTGTTTTTCGGATTTTGACAGGGATGACTGAGGGAAGAAGATGAAGAAGAATTTGAAGATGATGAGGAAGAAGACTTTGAGAGAATATGAGTGTTTTTACAAGCTTTGGAATGGCATCTTAGAGATGGAAAAAGGACGCATAAAGATGGTCGGTTTGTACATGAAAAATTGTCACTTCATGAGCTTTTTCAAATTTTGATCCAACCTACTGGCTCCTTGACAAGGAAGAGTTGGATCCAGTGGGGTTCAAATTCAAGAAAAGTCAACTTTGAAACATGTCATGTCTTCAATGTAAAATCTGTCTCATATAGAACATTTTTCAAAAGGTATGAACTAATAATGATATCAAATTTTGAACCTATAACAGACATACACGATAATATTTTATTAATCATAATATGTCCGTCTTTTTTCCAAAGAGATTACCAAGTTATCTAAATATTACCACTCCTACAGATATCCATTCAATCAAATCCTAATGTTTGTGAATTTAAATTCGAAGCTTTTTTACCTTTGTTTATGTTAGCCATAACCAAGATAATGATGTTTAAAAATGGTCCATATATATGGCATGACTAATTGCACGGACGCATGAATAATATGATACTAACATTCCAGTTAAGACTTAAGAGCAGACAGAAATTCTTCGTTACCATTATACAACAGAAACATAACATGGTACGTCATCTCCAACACAACTATCTATTAAATAAGTGCATTCAAGGCAAGATGACATAAAAACAAGTCCAATACAACAAAAATATATATATTGCCAAAAAAACCCAGCAAAGAAGATCTTTAGCTGATCCAGTTTTACATATTCTTTCAAGGAAAAAGAAATAGCAAAATATACATGCAACAGGACGCAAGAAAATGCAAGGCTATATATATTTATATACAAAAGACAAACACACCATGTCATGTAAATTATATAAATCATATCAAAAAAGAAAGAAAAAAATACGAGGGAGAATATTGTACACCTAATAAGCTTGGCACTGGACATCAATCCGATTAAGTTTACGCCCATTTGGACAGCTTAGTAAGCAAGCACTATGAGATTCCAATGGCAAAGCAAAACAAGAAACTTATAACACTCAAACTGTTATCTTTTACCTCAAAGGTCTCACTCATCGAACATCTTGCCGCCTTCTCTCCAACTGTGTGACTGCAGCCATATATACAGGATGTTTCTGATTCATCTCATTTGTTTTTACCCTTCCTTTTCCACACATACATGGACAGATCAGCATCCATGTCCAACAACTGACAACCGATCTTCAGTGTTCACAGCTGTGTCAACATCAGGCTTGGCTGGTTCGACCTCTTCATTAGATGGAAGTTTTATCTTGGATGACATCCTCTTCACTTCTTCGGCTGTGTAAATGAAAATTTTCCTCGCCATGCTACATAATCCACTGTAATGGATTGCCAAAAAGAGTTATTAAAAAAATTATAAAGTGATGGTAAACAATCGAGGAACCAACAGTAACAACCAATATAGAAATCTCTGAAGTGATCACCTTGAATCCAAAACCATCAAACACAATCTACATATGTGCAATATCAACCATTCACCATCTCATTTATATATCAAATGACAAATAAAGGTGTTCATTAAGTCAAAAGCATAGGCATTGGAAGAGTAAAAGCCCAGACAATTAGAGAGACATTAAGAAACTTACTGCCACGGATCATCTCCAACTATCATCATGTCATCTTCATCATCAGTGTAGACAACTTGCCATTTCTTTGTGGCTCCAGAGAGCTCTCCCTCGATGTCAAACATCTCTTCCAATTTTTTGAGAAGATCGTCAAAACGATCAAACCGAGTCAAATCAACAGCCCTACCAACGGCGATTTCTTGCATGTGAACCTGAAACAGAAATTCTTATCAGAATTTTTGCAACAGTCGCCCAGCACAACAAATCAACCAATACTACACAGAAAGTTCTAGACACTTCTTGCTTCATGAGAAGGAAGAACATAAGCAATTGTGTACAAATGGTTGAAAGCAATATGTCCACTTACAATATGTGATCACCTGTTAATTTTGGCAGGGCTTTTAGAAAATTTGTTTAGACCACAAGAGAGTAGGAAACATAAGATAAGTCTGATTTCAAATTGTAGTAAACAAATTTCAAGCGAGAGAAAAGAACATTGAATCCTTTTTGGGATCTTATATAACATATACCACAATTCCATATAACATCAAAAGAGATTCTAAAATCTCTATTCGTAAGTATAATTTGAAGGACCAAATCTACAGAAGATCAACTGTTGGTTGAAGATAAAACAACAGAGTCACAGAATTACCTTTGTACAACTACGAATTTGTCTGCTTTGTGACTCTTGAGGAGATCTCAGGCATGACTTCTCAGCATCACAACTTACAGAAGAAATATTCGATGGTTCCAAATGCTGGTTGGAATCTGCATCCAAGGATGGAACTGGTCGATCATCCCCCACTGTAGTAGACATGGTAACAGCTGCTGAAGATTCTTCTATATTGGAATTTTCAACTAGCTGGATGCCCAAAAGCCTGTAGGTATTCCCAGTTCCCTGTTTCTTTTCACTGGATTCTTTGCTGACAACAGGTGCAAATGATTTGATTACATTTTCTCCTCGATTAGGCCAGTACATTGAGTTGCCAGTAACAGCAGCTAGTGAACTATTCCCACTGAAACCAAAAGGGTGTTGGCCTTCGTAGCAGGAGAAAACTTGGGAGATAGATAGAAGTCTTGTCCATGCTGCGAGTCACTATATGAGAAAGCCAGGGATTCAACTGGGGATTTCCACATACCTAGCGGATAAAGCGTTAAAATGTTAGCAGTTCAACAAAAGAAGACTACATTAAGGAAACTATATACAGAAAGCTATAATACCAAGAACAGAAAGATCTGGGGCTGGTGCTAGCAAAACAGGTGGCCTTGTCCGCTTGTTCCTTTGAGCAGGTTGAGAGTTTGGAGTAGTAGTATCGGCAACAAGTGTCTCCAATTACCATGATGAAACTCTTTCAGGGCGCAAGATAGATGAAGGTTCATCCCATTGAACCTAACATGAAATTAGAAAAAATAACCATGGTGAAGTCCACCCAACATAGAGTTGCACAAGTCAAATTTCAACCCACAAACAAGGTCATAACTTTGGTTTGTTACAGAAGACAACATAGACCAAAGCCTATCAAATGTCAACCATTTTCCAAATCTATATATTTAGTATATGACAAAAAAAAGCATGATTTTTACCAAATGATACATTCAAATGCCCACTTTAACATACCCTTTGAGTGAACTAAAAACAAGGAACATAATAAAGGAAGATGCCAACCTTCAAGGATCTTCATTCGGACTAGGGCCATGCTGAAGTTTTGTTATCCTCAACACCCACAATGGTGCACCGAACCTGTATTTTAACAATAAAACCGGTTAATACAAGTTACTAACTTCCTAGTTCAACAAAATTGTCTTCGTTCAGGAACTTCCTCCCCTCAAATCTCATCCCAACTGAAAGCTTGTGTTTTCAAGCTTCAAGGTACTTGTTGGCACTTACAATGAACTCAGACCGACTAGTTCTGTCACATAATTAGCAAGCTCAACTCAAATATGTCTCTACACAAAAATAGTGACAATAAACAACAAAAAGGTCCAAATATGGCAGTAGTTAAAACATACATTTCAATCTTTGCAACATCACATTAAAAGCATTATTCCATCTATTCACTGATGTTAGGAAAATTTTTCCTACAGGCCAACAGGTCTTGCAACTCAAGAGATTGCAAATGGGACATTTATTACACTTTAAAGGGAAAGACACACAAAACCAGTTTATAGTTCCAACTACCAACACAGATGTTGAAAGTAACAAAAACACAAACATGTATGTAGGTGAAAGGTTAAGCATATGTGTGTAAATATGTGCAGGAGAGAACGTGATACGGAGCATTTTTAGCTTCGTAAGTGATGCAGTGCGTTTTGATTAACAAGTAAGCGGTGCGTTTTAAGTCAACATTCTAGAAGGATAGAGGAGCTGCAACAAACAATTCTGTTATTTGATTCTGATTACTAGCACTACTACCATGGCTTTGTAATTTTCTCTTTCTTGATTTTTTCTGTTACAATTAGCAACTAAAAACACTATAAATTGTAAGAGGGGTTTTTACTTTGAGGGGCTGATAATGAAAATACAAACAGATTCTCTTGTTCCCCACACTCAGGTTCTTATTTGAATTTCTCTCCCTGTTCTCGTATCTCTTTCTCTCTATATTCTACTCTTTTCTGAACTGGTGCCATCATTTGGTATCAGAGCAACGTGATCCTCAGCCATGGCTGAAGGTACTCGCCTAACTGAGCTTCGTCGGGATATCTCATCGATGGTCGATGAATCAGAGCGACGGGCTGAGGCCCGAGTTTCGCAAACGGAGGAAAGGCTTAATAGATCTATTAATGAGCTGAAGTCTCTGATTAGTGGGTTGAGTCGTCAATATCAAGAAGCGATTGCGGGAAGGAATGTTGAAGGAACGTCACAAAACCCTCAAACTGAGACTAGTGAAAGGCGTAACATTCCATCAGCTTATGGGTCCTCTCACAAATTGGAGTTCCCTAAGTTTGATGGGGAGGACTTCCAAGGTTGGGTTCTGAAGGCTGAATGTTTCTTTGAGATTGAAGAAATACCTGCCCACATGAAGGTGAAAGTGGCAGCTTCGCAGTTGAGTGGGAGAGCTCTACAATGGCATCAAGGTTATGTGAAACTTCATGGATTAATGGCTTATCAGGATTGGGATCTGTATATCCAGAACATGGGTCCCCGCTTTGGTGCTCCAATACATGACGACCCTTTGGCGGATCTCAGGAATTTGAGGCAGACAGATTCGCTTCAGGAGTATATTGATGCATTTGATTCCCTCTATCCTAGAGCAGAGATTCAAGAAAGCCAGGCTATGAGTTTTTTCATCTCAGGCTTGACTACTGCCCTCCAGATGCCTGTCAGAATGTTCAAACCAAAATCCTTAGCTGAAGCATATTCACTGGCTCGATTACAGGAGCTGACAGTTGAAGCTTTACGGGGTTCCACCACTTCAGTACCTTCTCCTTTGTTTACTCGATCCTCCAATGTCACTACCCACTCCAGAGTCCCTACTGACAAGTTCCTTAAAACCAGCCCCCATCCAAATTCCACAACCGGCCTTTTACCCACTCCCAATATACCTAGAATCACTGACCAAAATCGGCCATATATTCCACCTCCTAGAAACTTGAAAACCATGACCAACAAAACCTTAAATGATAAGAGAGCAAAGGGCCTCTGCTTCTGGTGTGATGAGAAGTTTTCACCTGGTCATAAGTGTAAGAAACGCCAAGTGTTTATGCTGCAGTTACAGGTGGACACTAATGGAGACGAGCCGGAGGACGAGGTGTTTGTAGACTGCATAGAAGAAGGTTTACAAATGTCCTTAAATGCCTTATGCGGCAACAAAGGTGAGAAGACAATGCGAATCGAAGGTCACTGTGGTAAGCTACGGTTGCATATCTTGGTGGATACAGGTAGTACTCATAACTTCCTGAATTCTAATCTTGCTCCTAAGGTACAACATGAGGTACAGAGAATGGATAAGGCACTAGTATCTGTTGCTAATGGTCAATCTCTGGACTGTAATTCTATGATTTCGAATTTCCGTTGGAAGATGCAGGGCAGGAATTTTGTTGCTGATGTGTTCTTGATTCCCCTTGATTGTTATGATCTGATTTTAGGAGTCCAATGGCTTGCCACTCTTGGTGACATCTTATGGAATTTCAATGAACTCCGGATGATCTTTACGATGGGGAAGGAATCGGTCACGCTAGAAGGAAGGGCCGACGAACCTATCAAGTTTATCAGCAACCATAGACTTGAGAAGGTTCTGAACCACACCACAGAAATAGCTTCTCAACACTTCTTATGTTCAGCTAAACTCCTCACCATTACTAGTAGTGAGCTGACTTCCTTAGAGGTTTGGCCCCAGTTGCAGAACTTACTCCAGCAGTATCCAAAGGTCTTTGAGGAGACTATTTCCCTACCACCTCACCGTGAGTATGATCACCGGATTGAGTTGAAGGAAGGAACTAATCCTATCAACTTAAGACCATATCGTTATGCGGGACTCCAAAAAGACGAGATCGAAAAGATGACGAGGGAGATGTTAGAGGTTGGGATTATTCAACACAGCCAAAGTCCATTTGCAAGTCCTGTGGTTTTGGTTAAGAAGAAGGATGGGTCATGGCGTATGTGTGTAGACTATAGGGCTCTTAACCAAGCAACTATCAAGAGTAAATTTCCCATACCAGTTATTGAGGAACTCTTGGAGGAGCTGGGGGGGTCAATGGTGTTCTCTAAAATTGATTTACGCTCAGGTTACTGGCAAATCAGAATGGAGCCGCAAGATGTGCACAAGACAGCTTTCCGAACGCACGAGGGTCATTATGAGTTCCTTGTTATGCCCTTTGGACTCACCAATGCACCCTCCACGTTCCAACATCTTATGAATTGTGTTTTTCAACCATACTTACGAAAATTTGTTCTTGTATTCTTTGATGATATTCTTGTTTACAGCAAGTCTCGAGATGATCATCTCTCTCATTTAGCTGTGGTGTTAGCCATTCTTCAAAACAACCAGCTGTTTGCCAAGCTCAAGAAATGTCATTTCGGGTGCTCTAGTATAGAGTATCTGGGACATGTCATTTCCGGAAGGGGAGTTACAACTGATCCTGAAAAGATTACCGTCATTCAGACCTGGCCTTCTCCAAAAACGATCAAGCAGCTTCGAGGATTTCTTGGCCTCACTGGTTACTACCGTAGATTTGTGGCAAATTATGGTAATATCGCTCGACCTCTCACTGATTTATTAAAAAAAGATGCATTCTCTTGGTCTACAACAGCACAAGAAGCTTTTGAGAAGCTGAAAAATGCTATGAGCACTACACCTGTGTTGGCATTACCGGATTTCCAAAAGGATTTTGTGGTCGAGACGGATGCTAGTGGTGATGGTATTGGAGCGGTTCTGATGCAAGAGGGGCATCCAATCGCTTTTATCAGTAAGGCTCTGACTCCTAAACATCAGTTATTGTCTATTTATGAGAAGGAAATGATGGCTATCCTGTTTGCTCTAAAAAAATGGGAGGCTTATTTAATTCAGAGACATTTTGTGATCAAAACGGACCATCAAAGTCTGAAACATTTACTGGAGCAGAGACTTACCACACCTTCCCAACAAGCATGGGTAGCTAAGTTAATGCAATTTGATTATGAAATTCAATTTAAACAGGGGAAGCACAATGTCGCAGCAGATGCCTTGTCCCGAAGGCCCCAGTTGGCATGTCACGTGCTAGTTTCTACTGTTCTTCCTACTCTTTTCCTGGAGCAAATCAAGCAAACTTGGATTGCGGATGCACACTTGAAGAAGATCATTGCAGCCAAAACTCGGGAGACAACAGCCTTTCCGAAGTATTCTTGGCAGCATGATGAATTGCGGAGGAAGGGCAGGCTGGTTGTGGGAAATAGTCCTGACTTAAAAACCCAATTGCTGGAATTTTTCCACTCCTCTCCAATAGGGGGCCATTCTGGCGTCCATGCTACTGTGCAGCGAGCAACTTCACTGATTTACTGGAAGGGTTTGAGGTGGGAAGTGCGGGAGTTTGTCAGGAATTGTGCTACATGTCAACATTACAAACCTGAGAATGTTGCCACGCCTGGGCTGCTCCAACCATTACCGATTCCGGAGGGGGTCTTTACTGATATCGCAATGGATTTTATAGATGGCTTGCCGAAATCTCAAGGAAAGACCACAATATTGGTTGTGGTGGATCGCTTTACCAAATATGCCCACTTCATGGCACTTTCTCATCCATATACAGCACCCATGGTGGCTAAACTCTTCTTGGAGAATGTGTATAAATTACATGGGTTGCCAAATTCCATTACTTCAGATCGGGATCCCATTTTTGTTAGTCACTTTTGGCGTGAGCTTTTCAAGCTACAGGGTGTGTCATTGCAAACCTCTTCTGCTTATCACCCGCAAACAGACGGTCCGTCGGAGGTAGTTAACCGCTGTCTTGAAAACTATCTTCGGTGTATGTCAGGTGATATACCTCAACAATGGGCAAAATGGCTTCCTTTGGCAGAGTATTGGTACAATACTTCATACCACTCTTCCATCCACATGACGCCATTTGAGGCGCTTTATGGATATCAGCCTCCTCTTTTGCTACCGTATCATGCTGGGGACTCCAGAACTGCAGCAGTGGATCAGTTGCTGCAGGCGAGAGAGGAGCTCAATACCTTGCTGAAGCATCACTTGCAGCAGGCTCAAAGCCGCATGAAGCAACTGGCTGATAAGCATCGCACTGAACGAGAGTTTCAAGTAGGAGATTTGGTGTTGCTCAAATTACAACCTTACAAGCAGTCTTCCATGCACCAGGGAAAGCCTAAGTTGCAACCACGATTTTATGGTCCATTTGTGATCTTGGACAGAATTGGTCAAGTTGCTTATCGCCTTCAATTACCCCCTGATGCTCAGATTCACAATGTTTTCCATGTTTCTCAGTTGCGGGCCTTTCACTCTTCCATCTCGGTTCAACCCCGGCTCCCTTCAATCCAAAAGCCGCCACTGCAACCTCAAGCCATTCTCGATCGCCGGATGGTCAAAAGGGGTAATATGGTTGCCACTAAATGGTTAATTCTGTGGAAGGGCATGTCACCAGCTGATGCTACTTGGGAATGGTCGGATGAAATTCACACTCGATTTCCAGCTTTCCTTGAGGACAAGGAAAATTCAACAGGGGAGACTTGATACGGAGCATTTTTAGCTTCGTAAGTGATGCGGTGCGTTTTGATTAACACATAAGCGGTGCGTTTTAAGTCAACATTCTAGAAGGATAGAGGAGCTGCAACAAACAATTCTGTTATTTGATTCTGATTACTAGCACTACTACCATGGCTTTGTAATTTTCTCTTTCTTGATTTTTTCTGTTACAATTAGCAACTAAAAACACTATAAATTGTAAGAGGGGTTTTTACTTTGAGGGGCTGATAATGAAAATACAAACAGATTCTCTTGTTCCCCACACTCAGGTTCTTATTTGAATTTCTCTCCCTGTTCTCGTATCTCTTTCTCTCTATATTCTACTCTTTTCTGAACTGGTGCCATCAAAACGCCAAGTAAACCATAATTAACAAACACTCGGCGCTTCAAGCCAATAGACATTTGCAGATGACCCACAAGAAACACATTTTACTTCGCAGTACAAGGTAAAGACACAAAACCTTGGCTTGTAGAAGATAGAAAAGAGTGTTCCGGTTGCAATGGCATGGGAAGCAGTTGCAATTACCCCAAGATGCATGCTTTGACTAGATTTAATTAAAGATGACATATTTGTCTGCTGCCTCGTGTGCCTCCTTACTCCTACATGCAGTTCCCCATTTTCTCCTCTGGAAAGAGTTACAGACCAATAAACACAACAACGATACTTGGCAATCGATAAACAGACCAGACATCCCCAGATTCATCAAGTATGACAAACATACCTCAGAAATGTAAATGCATCACCTGCTACCAAGTTTTTGGAACTAACAAACACACTCCACCCAGTAGTAAGCAAATGACGCCTAGGTTGACCTGCAATATGGAAACCTCAAAATCCTCAAAATCAAAACAACCATCCTTAATTATGACAATATAGCATTCAGTTGCCATATAATGAAAACTAGATATATCATTCACAAGCTTTTCAATCACAATAGCCTCCTACTAGGAAACAGTAGAACAAGGGAGGGGAAGCAGAAAAGCACAAGATGAAGTAAATATATATTAGAAAAGAAAAAACTAACAGCCACACCATTTAGATTACATAACACATCTTGAGCAGCTGCAACCATCTTATATAAAATAAGAGATGTACTTACTATCAGCAAGATGATGCAAAGAGAGATGTGACCTTTATAGTAATGTCAAAAATGTAATATAAAAAAGAAAAAATCCCATGCACCAAACACTACAATAACACAAGCAGTCAGATAATTTGAAAATCATATCTAATCGTACGATAATTAACTGATGCCAACCTCAGAAAATGTGCCGAAAATGCCACTCATTCCCATGCAGATCAGTTGCAACCAATTCCTGCCATGGAGGCTGCTGGGACATAAATCGAAATGATCATGAAAAAGGAAGAAATTATCAACATGATAAAGCAAGTCAAAAGTTTTCACAAACAAAGAAAGGATTATTAGTTGAAGCTGACCAGAGGGGGCAAACAATCATCAGCATGCCTCCTTAGAACAGACTATTCAGCATGGGTGCTTGTATGAGGTAAGCGTCTTGCAAAATGAATGGACCGTGCACTTTTCAGCTTCATGGGGAGGAGGATCTGGACTTGTAACCTCACTTTGCTGATCCAACAAGAGATAAGAATGACTCAGCCATAAAAGAAACAACTCTATATAAATGTGTAATACATGTGTTGCACAAAATTTGACAAGCTAACAAATTCAAATAATTTCTCTAAGTCAGCCTAATAGTGTTAAGATAACAGCAAGACTCTTAAAAGTTATTTGGCATAAACTTCATCTGTTTCAGGTTCAGCATACAGCAAGAGATAAATATAGCAAGTGAACTAAAGAGTTAGAAACAAAAGCCAATGTTCCAGAGCAAACTCTTAAAACAATGATAAGCTCACTAAGTGATTATAGAATAATCATGGCATAACTCAACGACACTGAACATTAACCACTTTACACAGATCTTAGATGGCATATTAAATGAAGGCATTTGCTGCTCCAGTCCCTGATGCATTGATGCTTCTAGCTAAAATAGTTCAAAAAGCAGCATTATTTATAATATAACTGATCATCACAGCAAAACCAAAGAAAAAAATGATCAAAGACATGGACACACCATATATCTAATGCTATATACAAAATATGGCATCAAGAAGGTTTTTGTCCTACACACACGCACACAAAACAAAACAAAACAAAAAAAGAAAGAAAGAAGATGCAATGAAGTAGGGAAAACAGAACCTTAGTTATGTAAAATTAAATAAGGATGTGAATCAATAACTAGCAGTTACTAGATTGCGTAAAGCATCAAGTTAACAAAAAGCAAACCTTCCACAATAATAAAAATTATCCTTCCAGGAGATAAAGAATTTATCATGATTCAACAACTGTCTTCATTAATCAAGTAACTTCATGTTTATCAATAGAATAAAGGCGCACTATCCACCTAGATTTTAGGTGCTTCTTCTAGCTTGTCTTTTAATACATTTTGACTGCTTTAATGGTCAATGTAACTTCATTAATCATTGTCACACAGGAAATATGGTAGGATTGGATTAAAAATTTCCATTCCAGTGTTGACCTCTGTTTGAAGAGGTTTGGTACATCAGATTATTGTCAGAGTCTTTCTTTGTATTTTAGCCTCCACCATCACCAATAAAATGTAGCAAAAGAACAAAAAAAGGTGGAAGCAATAGGAAACAATTTAAAGCATGCTACTCATCATGAAAGCAGTTTCAAGTGAATTGATATGTCTATGCAAGTGTATAGTACCAACAATTCTATCTGATGCCTATGTATGTATTTCTGCAGACTTATAAATTGTCATAAAGAATTTATAACAATTCAACCCACAATATCAACTGTTATACTATCATAGTGTAAATAAGCCAATAAACTCAACAGCGACACTCTAATGGTTTTACATACCTGTTCCATGTGACCTTGAGGGAAGTAATACACTCGCTCCCCTTCACGAGGCAGGGTGACAAGAGGTCCAGCACAAGCATGCCATAATTCCCTGTACAAAGCATCATTGGAGCCCCCTACAAAGTAAAAACATAGAATCAGCCAAAGCGGATGATGAAGCATGGAAACAAAAGCAGAGAGCAAGTATGCAGTCACCCAAATATATCCCTAGACCATGAGGTACAGCATACTAAATTATTATCTGAGAAGGTAACCAATATATAGATAAGCACAATACCACAAGGAAGGTGAAATTATATATTCTGGGAAATTTTCCACCAGTAAAAGGAATTAGGTAGGCAGTCCATCCCCTTATCCCATGTTTAGATGTGAAATAAGTGCCACTCCAGCTATATCTTAATAGAACAGCAGCAAGCCACATTTAATCAAAGTGTCAATCATTCCCCTACAATTAGATAATATTGATGATTTATGTACCAAGTATAATCAGAAATAATTGGATGAATTCATTTAATTTATCTACCGTCGTCAAATTTGGTGTAGACCAAGATTTAAGCAGAATAACATTTAAGTTTAACTGGTTAGAATTGTTTTAAATGCACGCCCCAAAAACTTTAATAAAACAATTCTAAAACATCTTGACACTATCTAGTGGGCACTTAATGAAACCTTCTTGCCTTTGAAGTAAAATCTATAATTATAAATTTGCTCCTAAAAGCAAACCAAACAATTCCTTACTGCAAAATTGAACTAACCAAAGAAGAACTAGAAATTAACAGATACGAGTGCAGATGAGAAATCCAAGCCAATATCAACACAAAATCAATATGCCAGACACTAAACATTAACCAAAACCCAGTAGATCAAAATAATTTACGGATTAGATTTTCATTGCATGCGCACAGCGTAGAAGTCATTTATAAACATATCACCATACTATTACTATTTTTATTACAAGTTTAATCCTATAACCCCTTTAGGTCAGTCAAAAATTCCAGCTTCTAATAAAAAAATCCAACGCATGTAACCAATTTCGAAGGATGGCAGTAAAATGATACATAAATGATTACAAAGCATAATCGAAAAGATCATGAACATAAAAGCTAAATCATTAAACCTGAAAGGGGTCCTCCGGAAGAATGATTCAAAGGCCACACTACTCCACGGAACGTGTGCCAAAAGGCAACACTGAATCTCATCCAATCGTGGCCATTAATGACTTGGTCAGCAATCACAGACTATTTCATAAAGTTGAAAATAGAATAACAAAATGATACCAACTTTCATTTTCTTCCTGAGAATTTCTTCTTAGGCATTATACCATTTGAAGGAAAGTAGAATTTTGCTAGTTGACCATGTAAAATATTGAAAAAAAAAAAGACTATTATTATGGAAAATTCTGGACCATAATCACAAACACTGAAATTAAGCATGTGAATATTTAGTACACTAATAAACACCAACAGAAAAGCACAGACATGTACACATATACACAAAACTCATAACTTTACAACCTATTGATATACAGAAGATCTTCCCTAACACAATCGTGCAATAGCATTTTTATAGGAAATAAAAATCGACAAATGAAAAGAAATAGAAAAGCGGGTTATGAGCCTTTTTACCTCATACTTAATGGCAGGGATGCCTGGGAAGAATTTCCCTTCACATTCGTCCGAATCAGCATATTTGGTGCTGAGATCAGCAGGGAATGTCAGTGAAGAAGCAATTTGCACACTGTAATCGAAAACACAAGTCAAAATACACAATCCAACTCTAAATTTACATAATACACATGAAACACATACAAACACAAATAAATATTAATAGTTGTACACCAAAGTTTGCTTGTTTACCACCAAAGAAGACACCACATTCAAACAAAGCAGCAGCAACGAAAGCCTCCTACCCTCCATTGGTTTCCTATCTCATGCAAATTAACTCTGCACAACGACACCACAAAATCAACAGTTGATTATCAACCATAAATAAATATTCAAAAGCATAATATGTCAGGAATCCGAAAAATACCCATCTCCAAATTTCGCACATACAATCATGGGTTAGTAACAAAAACATATTCTGAATCATCAAACCACCAAAACTTCAAAAAAATAAAAAAGGCAAAAAGCCAAGTAACAACTAACTAAACTAAAACTTACCCCAAAAACAAAACTATCATTGTGAACAAAATCAAAAGCCAGTAGAAAACACAACACAGAAATTCAAGTAAACAAACAAAATAACATAGAACATGATAATTCTTCCAAGAAAATATCAAACACATAAACAAAAGTCACACACATTGTTATATAAAAAATAATCAAAACAAAAGAAAAAAGTCACTATCCTTAGATAAAGAGAAGCCAACCTCTGATGAGCCCTGCCATAAACAGGGTCCAACCTGACAGTCTCCTCACACTCCAACAAAGCCTCCCTCAACCTCCCCATCGCCGTCAAAGCCGCCGCTCGGTTGCTCCGATACGCCGCATTTTCCGGCGACATAGAAATCGCCTTGTCATACAACTTGTGAGCCTCAACAAAATGGCCCTTCTTATACATCTCATTGCCGACCCTCTTCAAACAACTCATACTTCAATAACCAATAAAAGCGAAATTAAATATAAAAGTTGTAGTAACTAACTAACAAACTAACCACGTTCTGCTGTGCATCAATGAGCCTCACAGTATCCGACCTGAGGTCTCGATATCGTATGATTTTTCATCGACGGAGTCGTCCAGGCCGCGCCGAAATTCGTTGGGGCTGGAGAAGCGACGAAAAGCGTCGTCGCTGCCGCTGTATCGTGCGGTGACGGAAATGGAAGAAGTGGAGGGGGAAAGATAGAAGGAAGAGATGGTTGGGGTGGCAATAGCAAAAATGAAGAAAAATCTTTGACTCCCTTTAAAATCCCATCTCATCACCGTACTTCTACCCATACTTGGCGTCGCCTGCTTTTTTAGAGTGAATATTTACTTTTTTAATCTTTAAATATATTATAAATTTATTTATTTTCTAAAACTAAAATAATATAAAAATCAATAATTTGATATATATATATCATTTTAATTATTTATTATTATATAATTTTAATTAATTTAATATAAATATAAAAATATATAATAACATTATCGATATTTATATATTTAAATATATTAATATATTTTAAAAATAATTAAAAATAAATATTTAAATTATAAATTAAAATATATTAATTAAATTTTAAAATAATTTAATATGAAATATATTTAGTTTTTTTTTTTAAATATATTTTTCGTAAGCATTAAGAGAAAAAAAGGAAAAAAATATGAGTAATATAAAATAAAAATAATTTTAAAATTATATTATTTTAAAAAAGAAATATTTAAAAAAAATTTTTAAATATCATTAAATAATTTATAATAAAATAAAAAAAATAAAAAATTTTATTTAATATTTTAATTATTTTTAAATAATTTTAAATGATTTGATCATTTAAAAAATAATTTGATATTATTACATTTTAGGACAAATTGCACAAACCCCCCTGAGGTTAGGTATAATTGCACCAAAATGACGATGTTTGGGAAACTCGCAGTGCCCTCCCCTGACGTTTCTGAAACTCAGCACAAATCTCCCCTTTCAGCATCTTGTCGTTACTAAGTAGGTGTTAAGTGGCATAGGATAAGGGTAAAATGGTCAAATGACATTGATATTGGATAAAATATTTAGGTGTAATTATTACAATGAAACAAAAAAATAATTTTTTGATTATTAAATTAATTAAAAGTCATTGGATGATGTGTATAGCCGCCTTTGATTAAACACACGAAATGGTGTGTATTATGGACTGTCAGAGACTATAAACTCGCACCAAAAACTGAAGAGAGATGCTTTATATTGTTGAGAAACCGTCCAAATGCCATTTTCTCAAACAACAAAGAAAACTGATGTTTTTTTCCTCTATTTGAGTGCATCTTTTAGAAGCATTTGGGTAAGAGAACAGTGGAGAGCCTGTGATATTCATTGCAAATCAGGTAAGTTATGTCGTAATATATGAGTTTAAAGGGCTATGGGTGGGTTTTGATGAAATCTGTGAAATAAAGTTGAGGAAAAATAATGTTTTTGGTTCATTAACAAACGCAGATTGGTTTTGAAAAAAAAAAAAGATGGGATTTTTGTTTGTAAAAAATTATTGGTTCAGGTTAAGAGCTTCTGACAAAAACTTGTTTTTTCTTCAAGAATCTACTTTAAAAGATTGTTTTTCATGATTGGTTTTGTTTTTTGATGCATGAAATTAAATGGTTATACTATGTTTATGTGTTTATTTGATGGTTTTGTTGTTTGGTGCCTAAAAAGACACTGTCATTTGAAGGTAATTTTTTTTTTAAAACATCTATAAGTTCTTATACTTGTCAGAAAATGATAACGTAACAACTTGTTTTAGTATGATATGTTTACTGGTTTTGCATCACTTATTTGTTGGCTATTTATTTGAGGAATTGCATGTGAGAATTGATGAATTTATATGTTGTGTTGACTAATTAGTGTTTATAAATTTATTTATATGGTTGGGTTTTAAGGTTTGTGGCATAAATTGCTTTTGTCTTGAAGTTGTGTGCTTAAAAAAAATATTTTTGATGAGTGGTTTTGTTGTGTAATGCATGTTATTAAACATTTGATAGTATGAGTATGTGTTTATTCCCTAGTTTTGTTGTTTGGTTGCTAAAAGCATGTTGTCTTTTCAAGGTAGAATGTTCTAACATCAAGTATGAGAACGTGTATCATAATTTAATGTCTTAATATGATTTGTTTTCTAGTTTTGAACCACTGCTTTATTGCCTAAATGTTTGATTAATTCCATGTCAAAACTGATATGTATATATATTTTCAGAACTAATTTTTAATTGTAGGTTATTTTATATGAGTATGATATATGTGTTAAATGTGGCTTGTTATTTCTAAGACCTAATATGTACTCCAAATTTGTATGACATTATAGATAACTAGGATGACAGAGTCATTCAACATCTCAGTAACATTTTTAGGTGGCCGATTTGAAGTGATTGTAACTGAACCTGGAACATATACTTTAAAAACCTTATGGGCCACAGTTTATATGCTAACATGTGCAAAATTGCCTGAGCCAGAAGAGCACTTTAGAGCCGAGGCTAAATTAGATTGGAGTGGAGGTTTTAGGGTCATAGAGGATGATCGGGGTTTACAAAAACTGTTGAAGCAGTGTAGGATCAGAGGTATGTATACGGTTAAGATAGATTTTGAGTCAATCCCACTCAAAGCAATTCCTCCAACTAATCCTAACCCTCGGCAGCCACATAGACCTTCACAATCATATTCATTTAATAATGGTCCTACACCATTTACGGATGCACACACTGATTATATGTGCATTTCCTCAACTGATGAGGAAGACGATAGGGAAGAGGAAAGTGAAAGTGAGTATATTCCACCATCATGTGATGAAGTTAGTGAACAAGGGGAAAACAATGAAGCAATGACTAATGAAGATGATATTAACTATAAAAAGGAACCTGCAAGCCCTGAGCCACCATATAGCCCTATCCTATCTGAAGATGAAGTGATGTCTAATGCAGCATCATATCATGTTGGCCCGAATGCTGAATTTGGTGGTAGTGACTCTGAAGTTGAGGAAGTTGAAGGTTTGAATGGAGTGCCATTTTCAGTGGATAATGATGGAAAGGTTAGATTGAGAGAAGGTCAATTATTTAGGGGATTACACCATTTTAGAGAAGTGTTTAGGGAGTATGTGGTATAGGAGGGGTTCCAAGTTAAGAGAATCAAGAATGAGTTTGCAAGATTTACAGTAGTGTGTGCTTTTGAGGGGTGCCCATGGCGGGTACATGCAAGCCCCACCACTAACAAGAATGGATATCAAATCAAGACTCTAACTAATACACATAATTGTCAAAAGGTGCATAAAAATGCTAAGGCAACATCAGTATAGATTGCAAAGAAGTTTAAACATTTCATCCAAGCAAACCCAAATGTAGATATAGCTACGTTAGGAGTTGAGGTGAAAAGGCATTATGGGTTGATAGTTAGTAATTGGACTCTATATAGAGCAAGGTCAAAGCCTTGGAAGATACTGTGATGGAGCATGCAGAATGTTATGAGAAGATGTATGCATATGGGTTCATGGTAAGGGACAGAAATCCAGGTTCTATTGCTATCTTAAAGTGCCTCACACCAGCTATGAATGCCCCATCCACCTTTCAGAGGTTTTTTCTCAGCTTCGCTGCATAGAAGCAAGGTTTCATACAAGGGTGCAGACCTTTCATTGGTCTTGATGGATTTCATCTTAAGGGAAAGTTCCCTAGCGTGATGTCAACAGTGGCCATTGATGCAAACTACGGTGTTTTCCCAGTAGTCATTGCTATCTATGACCAAGAGTGTAAAGAAAGCTAGGATTGGTTTATGGCTTACTTATATAAGCATATTGGTATGGAGGACAATCGAAGATTGACTTTTATGTCAGATCGGTAGAAAGGCGTACAGGATGCAATTGAAACTCAATGGCCTAAATCGATGAAGCGGTTTTGTGTTAGGCATATCATTGCCAATTTACAAGCACAATATAAAGGGTCTTTGGCTGGTGATATGGTTTGGAAAGCTGCGAATAGCACAAATGTTAAAGATTTTAAAGAAGCGATGGAAGATATTCGCAAGGTAGACATCAAGGCATACGAGTTCATGCAAGCTATCACTTCCAACAGTGGTCTCCTCATGCATTTGATGATCATGTTAAATCTGACCATGTGACCAATAATATCACTAAGAGTTACAATAGTTGGGTTGACAAACTCAGAGGAGAACCAGCTTTGTCAGATCATCTGCTCTGAAGTCGATACCTCGCTTTTAAATGGTTGCTTGTCTCTTTACACTTTCTTGTTTGTTGTTTGTTTTTCAGATCTAGTTAGTATTTCAGATCTAGTTGTTTGTTTTCCAACTTTTAAATGGTTGTTTTGTATTTTTTGTTGATGGGTTGTTTCCTTTCTATTTCAAGAGAAAGAGAATTTCCACCATAAGGTTACAAATGTGCTAATGAAAATCAAGAGCTTGTTTGTCGGCGGTGGTTGTTTCGTATTTTTTGCTGATGGCTTGTTTCCTTTTCTATTTCATGATAAAGGGAATTTCCGCCATAAGTTTACAGATGTGCTAAAGAAAATCAAGAGCTTGTTCGTCGGCGACTGTGGCGACGGCGGCAACAACGGCAGCAATGGCAACAATGGCAACAATGGTCGCAGCGGCGCGAATAACAGCAGGGGCAGGTATGGCTATGACTATCGGAATTATATGATAGCACTAGGTTGGCGACAATTTAATTATGCACTAAAACACTGATGTCGATAAAGAAATACGCTTCTCAGATTGACTTTGGTTTTATTCATCTGTATCAGGTAACTATGATATCAATGAATATGTCTTATGTTATTGTCTTTTATTTGTTACAGATTAGGGATTCTGATTTTTAGCTTTGTTGATATCCCACATAATATGAGATTTATGATTTATTTATGATGCAAATAATTAATAGTACTTAGTTCAACTATTTATTCTCATAATTTGTGACTTGCAACTAATTGTTTGGTTCCTGCATAAATTTGGCGGAACGATGTTGTTTTGTTACAAATTCGGAAACAAAATCATCTGTTTCTATTTTTCGTGCATCAATTTTGGTATCAATGTTAGTTTGGTTTTTGTTTGCTCTAATGTGGTACAATAAAGAATACGCTTTTCAGTTTGACTTTGGCTTTTTTCATCTGTATCGAGTAACCATGATGTCAATGAATATGTCCTATAGTATTGTCTTTTATTTGTTACAGAGTAGGGATTCTATGATTTTTGTCTTGGTTGATATCCCACATGATATGAGATTTAGGGTTTATTTATGATGCAAATAATTAATAGTACTTAGTTCTACTATTTATTCTCATACTTTGTGTGACTTGCAACTAATTGTTTGCTCTCACCGTTTTATTTCTTTCTTGCATAAATTTGGTGGAACGATGTTGTCTTGTTACAAATTTGGAAGCCAAATCATCTGTTTCTATTTTTCGTGCAGCAATTTTAGTATCAATGTTAGTTTGATTTTGTTTGCTCTAATGTGGTACAATTGGTTTTTATGGCAACATTTTCCTTGAATCAATCTTGGTATCAAAGCCTATTTCAACATTTTCCATGATTTGGTTGTCTTATTATAAATTTAAGAGCCTAATTCATTATTTTCTATTTTCCACTGCATCAACATAGAATCATAAGAGGGATTAAATGGCATGTAGGTCCTTCTCGCCACAAAGTTGAAAATAATAAAGAAAATTAAGAATAAAGATATCATATCATGTCAAAAAAACTACTTCCTGCTATGAAAATATGGTCTTATCATCACTTTCATTTTGATAATATTCTTTAATTATAGTGTTATCATCACTTTCTCATAATAATATCATTTACTTTGTTAGTTGTTATTCCATTATAAACATAACTTATTAAATTATTATTTTATTATGAAAATATTTAATCAATTTGTCTATAAATAAACTTATATTGTAACCATTGAGAAAGACACGTTAATTGAATTTATACATTATTTTCTTCTCTCATTTATCTCTTCATCTATTATTGTGGTTAGCATGCTAAATTTATTGTTTTATGATTTATTTTATAACACTTCCCACCTTTTTTTTTTCAACCTTTAAGTCTCATTTAAGATAACTTTTATGTTTGACTTTTAGTAGTAAAGAAGAGAAGTAAAAACCTCAATTTTTTCAATAATGTTTGGTTAATATATTTCAAAAAAGCCATTGACTTTGGAAAAAATTTTAAAACTATTTGGTTGAAAGATTTTAAAATCTCTTTAATGTTATAAAATAAATAATTTGAATTAAAGAATGTGTAGAAGTTGAAAATAAATTAATAGCACATATAAGGTATAATAGAAGTAAACAAAATGAATATAGAATAATGGAAATAGAACATGAAAAGAAAGGAATGAGAGAAGAGTAGAATACTTGTATTTTTACTGATTTTGAAAGCAAAACTCATTATCTTTCACAAGTGATATACATGCATATATATAGGTAAAAAGAGCACTGGCTATTTACAATAAAAAAGTAAAAAGTTAATTACTTGTGGAGGTGAAAATCCACATTTATCACATGATACTCCCCCTTGGATTTACACCTTTTAAAATAAACTGTCTCATTAAAAACCTTACCAGTAAAACCCAATGGGATAAAACCCGATTGAATAAAAAAAGAGTACAGTATAACCCAATGGGATAAAACCCGATTGAAAGAAAAAAGAGTACAATATATAAAGATAAAAAGAGACGGTATGCTCCCCTTGACTAAAAAATAATATGCTCCCCCTGATGAAAGATGACATGCTCTCCCTAATTAAACTTCTGTTAAGCTAACTATTTAGCCTGGAGAGTCGATGCATGCCGATACCGTGTACCAATTTTTCAAATGTTGATGTTGGCAGAGTTTTGATAAATAAATCTGCTAGATTGTCTATGGAGCGTACTTGTTTCATATCAATCTGTTTACTCTCTTAAAGCTCATGAGTATAAAAGAACTTTGGTAAGATGTGTTTGGTTTTATCTCTCTTGATATATCCTCCCTTGACTTGAGCAATACAAGTTACATTATCCTCATGAATTATCGTTGATCCTTTAGTAGTTTGAAGGAGTCCACAAGTATTTTATATATGGTGAATAACTGATCTTAACCATATACACTCTTAACTTGTCTCATAAAGTGCTAGAATCTCAGAATGATTGGAAGATGTAGCAACAAGATTTTGTTTCGTGGAACGCTAAGAGATTGTTGTGTCATTGTATGTAAAAACATACCCAGTCTGTAAATGTGCCTTATGTAAATCAGAAAGATATCCTGCATCAGTATCACTAATTAGGCCTACACTACTAGCAAATTTTGAATAGAATAACCCCAAATCTGTTGTTCGACGAAGATAACGAAAAACATGTTTGATTCCATTCTAGTGACGCCATGTTGGTTCAAAGCTAAACCTGACTAATAGATTTGCTGAAAAAGCAGTATCAGGTCTAGTACATTGTGTAAAATGTAATAAAGCACTAATTGCACTTAGATATGATACTTCTTGACAAAATATTTTTTCATTATCTTATTTAAGTCGAAATAGATCATTTATAGGATCAAGAGACCGAACAACCATAGGGGTATTTAAGGGATATGTTTTATCCATGTTGAAACATTTTAGGATTTTTTCAATATATGTTCTTTGATGGATAAGTACTTTTTGTGATTTATGCTCGATCTTCAGGCTAAGATAATATTTTGTTTGCCTCAAATCTTTCATTTCAAATTCTCTTTTTAAATATTCAGCAATTCTTAAGAGCTTTTTATGAGTTCCAATTAAATTCATGTCATCGACATATACTGCTATAATAGCGAATCCTAATCCTGATTTTCTTATAAACACACATGAGCATATAGGATCATTGATATATCCTTCTTTGATCAAATATTCACTCAAGTGATTATACCATACTCTTCGGGATTGTTTTAATTCATACAATGATCGTTGTAATTTTATTGAGTATAATCCACGAGGTTTTGAATTATATTCTTCAGGCATTTTCAATCCTTCAGCGATTTTCATATAGATATTTGTATCAAATGAACCATATAGATATGCAGTTACAACATCCATTAAATGCATTTCAAGTTTTTTTGTCATTGTCAAACTAATTAAAAATCGAAATGTAATTGTGTCCATTACAGGTGAATATATTTCATTATAGTTAATTTTAGGTATTTGTGAAAAACCTTGTGCTACTAATCGTGCCTTGTATCTTACAATTTCATTTTTCTTATTATATTTTCAAACAAATACTCATTTGTATTCAACTGGTTTAACACCTTCAGGTGTTTGAACTATGGATCAAAATACATTTCGTTTGACTAATGAATTTAATTATGCTTGAATTGCTTTTTCTCATTTAAACCAATCATGTCGTTTCCTGCATTCATCAACAGTATGTGGTTCACAATCATCACTCATGATTTTAGTTGCTACTGTGTAAGAGAAAATGCCATCAATGACCATTTCTTCACGATTCCATTTTTCTCTTCCATAATTTATCGAAATTTCTTCATTTCTTGGCTGTTGTATTTGTTCAAATGTTTGTCTTTCTTCAGGGACTTTGACCAAATCCATGGTTTGCAAATCTTCAGAGGTCGTTGTCTCTTTCAATGACATGTCCTTGAGCAAAGTAGATTTATTCATAACTTTAGTATTATTTTCATCAAGATCATGATCTTTCATTTTACGTTTCTGCAGAACAGTATTCTTTGAGCCAAGCGGTCTACCACGTTTCTGACGCATAACAGATGAATTATTTGTTACCATTTGTTTTGATTGTTCAATAAGCACAATTACCCGAGTTGGTGTATTGGCAGCAGGTATATAAGATTTAGTTATTCTTGTTGTTTTTGTAAATGCGTCTAGTAATTGATTAGCAATCACTTGTAATTGTATTATTCTTCGTATTTCATTTTTACATTAATTAGTACGAGGGTCTAAATGAGACAATGTACCCACATTCCATGACAGTTTATATTTTTCTATAAAAGGATTTTCCTTTTCTCCTAGTAGTGGGAACAAATTTTCATTGACATGGCAACATGCAAAACGTGCAATAAAAAGGTCTTCTGTTAAAGGTTCAAGTTATCGAATAATAAATCGCGAATTAAAGCCAACATAAATCTCCAAACGACGTTGGGGTCCCATCTTAGATCTTTGTGGGGGTGCAATAGGTACATATACAGAACAACCAAATGTTCTTAGGTGAGATGTATTAGGTTGATGACCAAGCACAAGTTGTAATGGGGAATACTGATGATATGCAATAAGTCGTAAGCGAATTAATGCAATAGCATGTAGTATGGCATGATCCCATACAGATATTGGTAATTATGTTTGTAAAAGTAAAGTTCGAGCAATTATTTGGAAACGTTTGATAAATGACTCCGCCAAACCATTTTGAGTATGAATATGTGGAACCGAATGCTCAATACCAATTCCAATGGACTTGCAATATTCATAAAATGCTTTTGATATAAATTCACTAGCATTATCTAAACGAATTGTTTTGATTGAGTAATCTGGAAATTGTGCTCGCAGTTTGATAATTTGTGCAAGGAGTCTAGCAAAGGCAACATTACGAGTTGACAATAAACAAACATATGATCATCATGCGGATGCATAAATTAAAACCATAAAATAGCGAAATGGTCAACTTGATGGATGAATAGGTCCACGTATGTCCCCTTAAATTCTTTGTGAAAATAAGGGGGATTCAAAATTAATTTTAGAAGGGGATGGTTTAATCATCAATTTTCCTTGTGAGCAAACAGTGCAAAAATTCTCTTTAGATAACAGAATTCTTTGATTCTTTAATGGATGTTCATTAGAATTTTCAATAATTCTACACATCATAGTAGACCTTGGGTGACCAAGGCAATCATGTCAAATTTGGAAAATTTTAGGATCTGAAAAAATTTCTAATTTATAATCATGTGAGTCTCAATGGTAGTTATGACTGTATAGTATAAGCCAGATGAGAGAGCATGGAACTTTTCTAAAATAATCTTCTATCCTGAGACAATGGATGTTATACATAGATATTCTATGTTATGCTCACTTACAGTCTCAATATGATATCCATTATTGCGTATATCTTTAAAACTTAACAAATTTCTTCTAGAATTACTTGAATATAATGCATCATGGATATATATTTTAGTCTTATTTGTCAATGAGATTATGGTCTTCCCATGACCCTCAATTAGATCTGTAGAACCTGATATAGTGTTTACCTTAGCCGTATATTATGTCAAATTTAAGAAATACTTTTTATCACGAAGGATAGAGTGTGTGGTTGCATTATCAATCAAGCACTTGTCTTCATTTTCTCCTTTGAGAATAGATGGTCCATCCATATCCTTTTCATTTAAATGAAATTCATATTAGTCATTAAAAAGAGCAAAAATACAAATACAAAAGTATATCTGACTTGATATGAAAAGAAACAAAAGATAGTCAAAGATTGTCATGTCTTAATTGATATGAGCATTCTTATTACCATTTTGCAAAAAAAAATTATTATGAAAGGAAGTACACAACAAACGAGAATATATATATTTTTAAGATGGTAATGCTAGTTGGTTTGCTCTTTGCAATAATCATTCGTGAGAATGTCAATCTCTCTATCTACGTTTTCAAAAAAATCTACAGCATCAAAGTGAGTGGTATCTTCTAGGCTGACAAATTTTGCAAAGTTGGTTTCAACCTCCTTTTTCTTCCCTTTTATGGATTCTTGATAAAGTTCTACCAAATGTTTGGGCGTATGGCAAGTACGTGACCAATTATCTAATACACCACACCTAAAACAAGCAATTTCATTCCTTTTTGTGGTTTTATTTCTTATATTTTTGTTTTTGTCATTTTCTTATTTAGTCATATAAACATTTCATTCTAGGATGAATTATTGGCATTACTGTGCCTCAAAAATTTATAACTACCATGCCCGTGAGAACCACTTCCTTTTCCATATCCTCGACCACGACCTCGTCCATGCCCATTGTATGTGTTGACATTCACTTTTGGGAGTGCCAATGAACCTGTTGGTCATAACTTATGATTTTTCATCAACAGTTCATTATTCTGCTCTGTAACATGTAAATACGAGATTAATTCTGAAGATTTTTGAAATCAACATTCTCGGTATTGTTGTTGTGAGACATGAAATGTTGAGAATGTTTTTTCTAACATATCTTGTTCAGTTGCTGCTTCACCACACAATTTTAATTATGAAGTTATTTTGAATAGAGCAGAGTTATATTCAGCAACTGTTTTGAAATCTTGTAACCTCAGGTGGATCCATTCATATTTAGCCTTTGGGAGGAATGCATCCTTCTGGTGGTCAAACCTATCTTTTAAATTGTTCCACAGGGCTAAAGGATCCTTCACTGTAAGGTACTCAGCCTTAAGATTTTCGTGTAGATGGTGTTGGAGAAATATAATAGTTTTCGCTTTATCCTGTAAAGTCGTCTCATCTCCCTCCTTAATTGTATCATGTAACTGCATTGCCTGCAAATGCATCTCAGCATACAGGATCCAAGAAAGGTAATTTTTTCCAAAGATATTGAGGACAATGAATTGCAGGTTCTTGAGATTTGATATTTTTTTCAATAACTATATTTACCAAAAAAACATAATGATTAGTTTTATGTACAAATAAAAAATAGTCAAACATAATAAAAATCACATATGGAGTTATATATGTAAAGATAGATAAAGTCATGTGTGAGAATATTTAAAGATAATTAAAATCAATCAATAGGCATTGTCATACATATAATATGTGATAACAATAATAAATAAAGTTAGATAGTGAGATATATATTGCATGATAATTAACAATAAATAAAGTTAATATAATAATTGAGTTGGCATAGTCAAACTTTTCAGTTAAAGATTGGGTTGGCATAGCCAAACTTCCTAGTTAGAGATTGGGTTCGTATAGCCAAACTTTTCAGTTATCGTCCTGATAACGTGTTGTAAAATAAATAAATTAAATTAAAGAATGTGTAGAAGTTGAAAATAAATGAATAACACATATAAGATATAATATAAGTAAACAAAATGAATATAAAATAATAGAAATAGAACATAAAAAGAAAGGAATGAGAGAAGTGTAGAATACTTGTATTTTTATTGATTTTGAACGCAAAACTCATCATCTTTCACAAGTGATATACATGCATATATATAGGTAAAAAGAGCACCGACCATTTACAATAAAAAAGTAAAAAGTTGATTACTTGTGGAGGTGAAAATCCACATTTATCACATGACATTTAAATTATTATATAACACTTTTATCCTTTTAACAGAGTTTTGAACCTCCCAGATTGAACCAATTTGTGAAAGTGCACAACACAAAAGCAATAAGTATAGCACAACGCAAAGGCTTAATTGTTGCAAACACCTAGTTTATCTCATTAAACAACTTCGTGGTCAGTTCCAATAGAATTTTGTCGTCTTCCGTGATAGAGTTGATTCCTCCCATCTCATAAGCCAAATTCTTTATATCAACAAGTCATCTCTTCACAAACCGGTTATTATATGATTTTTCAACTAAGATTGAGGTTTTAGAAGCTAGTTAAGGTCAAGAGAATTTCGGTTACATATGAAAATGAAAAATTAGAAAATGTAGACTTCAATCAGATACGGAGATCCATATACCTTTTGGACTTCAGACTATGAAAAATCTGATAGGTTCACATTCTCTTACTCACAAAAAAATTAAAACAGAAAAAATACAAAAACCTATCATGCTCTAATTTCTTGATTCTAAATATTTTCACCAAGGAGAGGTATAAATTTTTATAGAAAACAAGGAGAAGTATACTGTTCATGAAAAAACAATACTTCAACAATCAACTGTGACACAAAAGCCTTCTAACATGCAGTCCTAAATATTTGATCCCAAAACTTGACGGTCATCAACCTCAATTTGTCATCTCTATATTCTTTTGTTTAAGAATTTCCATGTCATTGTCATTTCGATTTCATAAATCCAAGTTCGATCAAATCTCGTCTTGTCATCAAGTTTTTGCAAATAGAAATGAAAAACAATCAATATACTGATAAATATCATATTGGTGCATGGCTTAGGAATGTTGTATGGATGCATGAGTGTAGCCAATGACGGTTATCTAGTCTTGACCCAGTCTTCTTCCATTACTGTTGTTGAATAAATGTTGCCTACAAACTTCGGAATGTTGTGCCCACTAGAGTAGTTGGCTATTCTGTTTTTGTTATTTCTGTTGCATTGCTTGTAGTGGATTATCCACTCTTTTTTTCTTTTTTTTTTGTTATTTGGTGAGCTTATAAAAAGCCACAAGATAGGATAAATAAAGCAAGTCATGAATTACTGTAAATTCCTCTCCTCTATTAACTTCTTCTCATTCCTTCTTCCCTTACAAATTCAAAAATTCCCTTATCATGGGTATTAGAGCCTAGTTGGCTCTTCATGGCAACTCAAAATCAATCTAATGCTGAGTTTCGAAACGAGGTTCATGAGATTTTGGAACGTCACGAATCTAGTATTGATGAGGTTCACTCCATGTTACAAACCATCTTGACCAAAATTCAAAACTTGGAAGCAACCCATGAAATTCACACCAACAATCCCAACATTAACTCATTTGCTCAAACTGAGTCATCCCACCCATTTAACCACGTTTCCACCAGCCACATCCCACCTTCTTCTTACCCGAACCATCATCATTTCAAGCTTAACTTCCCAAAATTCGATGGAAAAGACCCCATAGGTTAGATCTACAGGTCAGAATAATACTTTGAATTTAAAGAAGTTGCCTAGGAGTATCGTAACTTGCTTCCTTCCACTTTAAAGGCATAGCCCTCCAATGGCACCAATGGCTTGCCAAGTTCAAAAGACCGATGATATGGGCAAAATTCACTAAAGCCTTATTGCTCCGTTCTATCCCACTGACTATGAAGACCCCTCCGAGGCTCTTGCTCGACTTAAGCAAACCACCTCAGTTGTACCATACCAGGATGAGTTCAAAAAGTTATCTCAAAAAGTAGACAACTTGCTTGAGAAATTCCTAATTGATTGCTTTGTCGTAGGTCTTAAAGATGAAGTTCGATTGGATATGAAAATCAGACAACCATGATCATTAGCTGATGTAATAGGAGTTGCCCGATTAGTGGACGAATGTAATGGACTACAGAAGAATGGGTTTAGCTCTTTGAAGACATCAGTTCTCGGCGTTCCTTCAAAACCTGGAAGCAATAATTCTACTGGCATTTTAGGGCTCTTTTCTACATCCAAACCAATAACTGGAACCAACCAATAGCCCTCCACATTCAAACGAATAACCAGCTAAGAAGCCTGAGAGCGCAGAGAAAAAGGGCTCTGTTATTACTGTGATGAACGTTTCGTTCTAGGTCATTGATGCCAAATACCCCTAGCTTTTTATGATTAAAGACATCCAAAACAGTGATGCGGAGCCAAATAAGAACCAAATTGATCATCAAAGAGAAGAGGCAGTGCCGGAAATTTCGTTTCATGCAATGGCAGGGACCCAGCATCGTCAGACTATACGCCTCCAAGGACGAGTGAAAGGGAAGGAGGTTGCGATATTGGTAGATAGAGGCAGCACCCACAACTTTTTGGACCAATCTCTGGTTAAAAAACATGGGTTGAACGTGACGAAAGACCATATTTTTCAAGTTATGGTGGCTAATCGAGAAAAGATAGAAGGGAAGGTGTTTGGACTTATCTTTGGAGATTCAATGATACAAAGTGGCAATTGAATTTTATGTATTACCCATGGCAGCTTGTCCACTTGTGTTAGAAGTTCAATGGTTGGCTACTTTAGGGCCAATTGAAACCGATTATTAGAAACTCACTATGACCTTTCATGACAAGGATACAAGGCATCCCTTCCAAGGCATGAAACAAGCAGGATTGAAAGCTCTTGAAGACAAAAGTAGTTCTCATAATCATGGTACAAATTTCTTTCTCCAATTACTACCCGTTGATGGACCCGAGAAGAGACAAGCCTATCTTGTTGATCTTGCTCGCATCCTAGAGGAATTTAAACAAGTCTTTGAATCGCCCACTCAACTACCTCCTGCCAGAAGCCAGGATCACCATATTCGGCTACAATCAAATAGTGGACCAATTAATGTCAGGCCTTACCACTATCCTTTCTATCAAAAATCAGAAATCGAAAAGATGGTTCAAGAGCTTCTCCATTCAGGTCTTATTCGTCCAAGCTGCAACCCTTTTTCATCTCCGGTTCTTTTGGTAAAAAAGTCGGATGGTAGTTGGTGTTTTTATGTATACTATAGGGCTTTGAATAACATTACAATCAAAGATAAGTATCCCATTCCCATTATAGATGAACTACTTGATGAGCTCCATGGTTCCAAGTACTTCTCCAAATTGGATTTACGGTCAGGATATCATCATATAAGAGTCCAAGAAAACGACATTCATAAGACAGTCTTTTGCACTCACGAAAGGCACTACGAATTTGTGGTCATTCTGTTTGGACTCACTAACGCCTCGGCTACCTTTCAGAGCCTAATGAATGACCTATTTAGGCCCTATTTGCGTAAGTTCATCTTAGTTTTCTTCGATGACATCTTGATACATAACAAAACCTGGCATGAGCATCTCTTCCATTTGCATACTACATTATCAATTTTGAAGACTCACAAATTATTTACCAAAGAAACGAAATGTCGTTTTGGGGTTGTACAAATAGATTATCTTGGACATATTATTTCAGAGTAGGGAGTGGCAGTTGATCCCACTAAAATACAAGCAGTTAAGGATTGGCCTAAACCTTTCACCACTAAGGGAGTCCGCAAATTTTTGATTTGGGATTTAAATTTGTATTTGGTCACTATAAATAGTGGCCTAGTTTCCTTTATGAAATAAAGTGATGTTCAAGATCTCCTCCAGAACTCTCCCTTCTATTATTCCTCTTTTTATCTCCCCTTTCTTCTACCCTTTTCTTTAATTTCTATAATTTCCAATCCTTAATTCTCTAATCTATATTTTTATTTTAGTGTTTATCCTACATCAATTTTAGTATTAAAGCCAGGCTCCACCTCCCTTGCATAGCCCTATCGACAATCCAAAGACACATTTTGCATCACAACAAAATCTTCAAAACACCTAAAACACATTTCGCTAAAAAATAGTTTGAATTAGTCTCATTGTACGTTTATGCATTGCTTCCACAAGTTGTGCTCAACAACCACGAGTTACCACCATCCATCGCACCACTAGAACCAAAAAAATTTGGCCAACAACTTCCTATTTAATCAAGAACATGCCTAGTGTAACTTCCACTTACACATGGGAATGAGTGTTCTCTTTCCTAAATATCAACTAGAAGTCCAGTTTATTTAGTAGGGGAGAATGATGGAGAATTGATTAGGGTCTTTAATTTGATCTAATTTTAAAGGATCTTTAATTTTGTTCATTGATTGATAGACATAATTTGATGTTAATTTGTTGATTGGCATAATTGAATTATTAAGGATTTTATTTTGATTTATTGAGGATTTCTCTTGATTGATTGAGTTGAGATTTGACTAGAGATTTAAATTTGTACTTGATCACTATAAATAATGGTCTAGTTTCTTTTTGTTTCTGAGACTATGATTATGAAATAAAATAATTTTTGATACTCCTAAATTTCTGTCATTTGTTATTCCTCTTGTTTTCTCCCCTTTCTTTTATGGTTTACCCCATTTCCTGTAATTTCTATAGAGAAATAAACTTAAATTTAAGAAAGTTTTAGCGCATACAGAAATATGCCTGCATTAATTGTATTTTTTTGCTAACAAAATTATTTTTTATAAATATTCTTAGGTTCAGATAGCTAACGTCGCTTAAAATGTGTGCGCTTTAATGATAATCATATTTTAACGAAAATGTCATATGTATGCAATAGAAAAAAGGTTATCGCCGCCGAAGATCATTAGGTCCGAATCAGACCCGTTGTCGCCGCTCCACCAACCTCTTCGTTCACGATCTCTCTCTCAACTCTCAAACCTCACGATCTCAACTCTCAAACCTAGCTGCCCCTAGATCCAGCGAGAGAGAGTCGGTGACTACCAATATTTTTCAACAAGTAAGAAAAACATGCATCTATGTCTGCCCAAGATTCATTATAGTTGCATTTTATCGTGAAATTTTTTGATTTAGTTTGTCTTAGTGGGATGGTTTCTGTTGCCACTTTGTACATATTCTAGAGATCAACAATCTCATGATTACCTTGCAGTAAGCAATGAACAAGAGGGGTGAAATCAATGAAGATGTGTCTGTTGATATTGTGAACAATATGGGTGAAACCAATGAAGGTGTGTCTGTTGAATTTGATATTGTGAAGGCAACAGAATCTTTGAGAGGTAAGCTTGACACCTTGAATCCCTTGTCTGAACATTGTTGCATTTATAGGGTACCTCAGAAGATTAGGCTGTCGAATGAAAGTTTTTACACCCCTAAGATAGTCTCAATTGGGCCACTTCATCATGATAGAGATGAAGTAAAGGATTTCGAAGAGTATAAATTACGATATTTGAATCTGTTTCTGCAACGAACTCGATTAACCCTGATGGATTTTCTTATATTTATAAAGGGAAAGGAAAAGGATTTGCGTGATTGTTATGCACAACATATCAAATACGAGAGTGAAGACTTTGTTAAAATGATTTTCTTGGATGCTGTGTTTCTTATTGTGATCTTTCTTCGATGTGTCCCTAATTTTCAAATTGTGGATCGTGTGTTCACGCATCCTGGAATGATAAGGGATATAGTGGAAGACATATTACTCCTAGAAAACCAGGTTCCAATTTTCTTTCTCGAGGACTTGTTTGATTTTGCACAACTTCAATTGCCTGAGCCTTCTCAAGGGTGTTCTCTGAGACAGTTTGCTGGTGCTTTCTTTAGAGAGTATGTGTGTCTGTCTCTTTTGATAGATGAAAATTTGATCGAATCGAAATTTTCAGATGCAAAACATTTTGTTGATTTACTAAGACTTTGTCTTCAGCTACCAGATTGTGATGATAAGATATCCCAAAGGCAAGATAATTCTGAAGCTGCACCTCATATAGAAAAACTTTACTTGTGTGGTGTGAAGTTTAAGTTGTCATCAAAACGGAGTTTGCTTGATATACGATTTAGTGAGGGAAATTTGGAAATTCCGAAGTTGATTATAAGTAATATGACATTGCATTTATTGAGAAATCTCCAGATCTTTGAGTCATTGTTTTGTGATGCTAATCATATAAATGATTATATTATATTTCTCAATCGCCTTTTAAGGACTCCGAAGGATGTTGACTTATTAGTTGAGAGTGGAGTTATTGAAAATCGGATTTTAGATAGTGAAGGAGTGTCAAAACTTTTTCAAGAACTTAGTAGAGGTGCTAGAGTACACAAGTACAGTTTCTATTACTCGGGTCTTGTTAAGAATTTACAGCTTTATTGCAATTCAAAATGCCATGAGTGGAAGGGATGTTTCAAGCGTACCAAACCGTGGGTCTTTTCCGCTGTAATTGCAGTTTCTATTCTGCTTGTACTCACTTTTTCGCATACTGTTTTACAGTAAAAGGTTAGGATTTTACTTCAAACTTAGTAGTAATTTTTTATTTTGGTATATTGACAGAACAACTATTGATGTAGTTATTATTGATGGTATGTTGTTTTATATTTGCTGTTTGATCTTTTGTTATGTTGACAGAACAACTATTGATATAGTTATTATTGATTGTATATTTTTTATATTTGTTGTTTGACATATATATATATATATAATTATCGATGAAATATTCTATGATTTATTATCTAAACGTTAAGTTTTCATGTGGCTCTTTCTATTGTTATCAGTAGTAAATAAAAAGTTTGTGGAACTGTTCGTACAATGAACTTATAGTTAAATGCAACAAAAGATGTCTTCAACGAATGTGTAACGTTGTTAGAGCTTTCAGCAACATGGAAGGCTGCAAACGCTCAAAATGCTTGTGGTTAAAATCTTGAGTAACAGCTTGTCCAGAAAGTTGTAGAGAACCAAACTTTTTACTATAATATCATTGTTTTAGGTACTTTTAACAAAATAATAAACCAAATAGATTTTTATTATTTTTTACTTGTGTTTTTAAATACTTTTTCTTCCTTTTTGACAATAACATTTTTAAATCAAACCAGATTTCCTCAAGCGAAATTTTATTCCTAAGAAATAATAAATTCAATTAATATTATATATGTAAACAATGTTATAAATATATATATTCACTCATAGTTTAGGTGATTAGTATATTCTTTTTAATTATGATAGGGTTCGAGTCTTATCATGTGTATTTATAACAAATCCTGTCAAATTCTTAATTATTAATGTTAGATTACTTTATAATCCTCAACAACATACTGACAATTCTTAATTATTAATGTTAGATTACTTTATAATCCTCAACAACATACTGACAATTTTTTACAAGGTAAATGAAAACTTATTTCACTTCTCCAACACATTCACATCTTTTCGTGCACATCTTGCATGCTTCCAAGCTTCCAATAAGCAAATTGAACATCTGGATTTGCCCAATTTGGTATCCAGAAGAAACATTGTAATACTGTTGATTAACCTTAACCTCCTTTACAACAATGGCATGAATTATACGGTTAGAAAATATAAGGGGGTTAGACCGCTCTACCATGAACTATAAGGCTGCAAATTGGTCAAGAGGGATTTTGATTTTGATGCGAGCTTGATAGGAATGGGTCTTTGTCAAGATGAAGATGGAAAACAATGGATGAGTGTTTCTTGGGCGGAAATTAAGGTTGGATTTTTATCGAACACAACAAGAAGATCAATGTTGGATGGTACTTAAAGGAAATGTTATGTTAGGTTGGCATGGTACATGTAGGAAATGTCACTATGTCAATAGATTGTGACTTCTCATCAATAAATTGAGAATCCACAATTACAAATAGTAAACACATATAAGATTATCACCAATAAATTGAGAATCCACAATTACAAATAACAAACACATATATTATATTGGCTTTAATTCATTCTAATTATTTGCTTTTTAATTTTACTCATTGTTTGAACATGATTACATCAAAACATATTAAAAAAAAAAAAGCACAGATTGAAAATACATATACATACAACATTATAACAAAATATTACAAAACAGATTCATAGTTTTTTATAGGGTGCATGCAATTTCAGTCTATCATGATCAGCTTCTCGGATGGTTAAACAAGGAAAGAAGCAGCCAACAAGATTCAAACCAGACCTCACAAAACATCCAAAAACGTCACTTGATTTTCTCTCTATGTTGGCACTACTTGTCTGCACAACAGGCAACCCGTATACCGGAGGATTCGGATCCATGTGTTGCTGATAAGATGAGGAGGAACTTTCAACAGGCAGAGTTGGATGATGCAACATTGGACTAGTTTCTTGTACAACTTCCTGACAAGTAAACTGCGCGCGGTGGGTGGTTTGGCTTGTATACACCACTTCTTTTTCTCCTGGAACAGATTGCACCCTGCAGGGTTCGCAGACTGGCTCGTGGGTTAGCTCCTGTTCGAGCCATGGTGGTAAGGGTGGAGCTGACGGCTGAGCCGAGGAGGAGGAGGAGCTACATAAGTAGTGATGTTTTGTGTGGTGGTATGTTGAGGGAGGTCGATAGTGATAATCAAAATAAGGGTCATAGGAAGAGTACTTCTTTTTCCTCTTCTTTCTTGACCAAAACTTGAGCTTCTTCATGGCTTTTATCATCTTCATGATGGTTCGGATTTCAACAGGGATGACTGAGGGAAGAAGATGAAGAAGAATTTGAAGATGATGAAGAAGAATTTGAGAGAATATGAGTGTTTTTACAAGCTTTGGAATGGCATCTTTGAGATGGAAAAAGGAAGCATAAAGATGGTAGGCTTGTACAGGAAAAGTTGTCACTTTTTGAGCTTTTTCAAATTTTGCGACCGTTGTAAGGGCACTAATCCTACTGGCTCCTTGACAAGGAAGTGCTGGATCCAGTGGGGCTCAAATTCAAGAAAAAGTCAAATCTTGAAACTTGTCATGTCTTCAATGTAAAATCTGTCTCATATAGACCATTTTTCAAGATGTATGAACTAATAATGATAACAGATTTTGAACCTATAACAACCGCATACTCAATTGATAAGATTTTATTATGATTCATAATACGTCTATCCCATTGAAAAGATTTTATTATTATTCATAATATGTGTTATCTCATTGAAACTTTTTCAAAATAGACAACCAAAACGAAACCTTCTTCTAAATATTGCCAATCTAAAGATTTCCAAATAGATTACCATCTAAATATTGCCACTACAGATTTCCGTTAAATCAAATCCTACCGTTTGCAAATTTAAATTCTAAGCCTTTTTACTTTTCTTTATGTTTGCCATGACCAGGGTAATGGTGTTTAAATATGGTCTATACATGGCACAACTAATTGCACGCACATATAAATGATAAGATACTAATATTCCATTTAAGACTTTCTTCAATTCAAGTACAGACATAGAAATTCTTCATTACAACAGAAACATAATATGGTACTTCATCTCCAACACAAATATCTATTAAATAAGTGCATTCAGCGCAAGATGACATAAAAATAAGTCCAATACAACAAAAATATATATTGCCAAAAGAACCTGGCAAAGAAGATCTTTAGCCGGTCCAGTTTTACATATTCTTTCGAGGAAAAAGAAATAGCAGAATATAAAAGAAATAGCAGAATATACATGCAACAGGACGCAAGAAAATGCAAGACTATATATATTTATATACAAAAGACAAACGTACCATGTCATGTAAATTATATAAATCATATCAAAAAAGAAAAAAGAAAATACAAGGGAGAATATTGTCCACCTAATAAGCTTGGTACGGGATATCAATCCGCTAAAGTTTAACGCCCATTTGGACATCTTAGTAAGCAAGCACTATGAGATTCCAATGGCCAAACAAAACAATAAACTTATAACACTCAAACTGTTATCTTTTACCTTACAAGTCTCACTCATCGAATGACATATCGACCATCTTGCCACCTTCTCTCCAACTTCGTGATTGCAGCCATATATAGAGAAGATGTTTTTTGAGAGTCATCTTATTTGTTTTTACCTTCCCTCTTTCACATGCATGGACAGATCAGCATCCATGTCCAACAACTGACAACCGATCTTCAGTGTTCACAGCTGTGTCAACATCAGGCTTGGCTGGTTTGACCTCTTCATTAGATGGAAGTTTTATCTTGGGTGACAGCCTCTTCACTTCTTCAGCTGTGTAAATGAAAATTTTCCCCACTATGCTACAGAACTCACTGTGATGGATTGCCAAAAATGTAAAGAGTTACTAAAAACCAAAAAAAAAAAAAAATTGTGAAGTGATGGTAAACACTAGTGTAACCAACAGTGACAACCAGTATAGAAATCTCTACAGTGACTGTCATGCATCCAAAACCATCAAACATAATCTACATATGTTCAATATCAACCATTCACCGTCTCATTTATATATCAAATGACAAATAAAGGTGTTCATTAAGTCATAAGCATAGGGAAGAGTAAAAACCCAGACAAATAGAGAGACATTAAGAAACTTACTGCCATGGATCATCCCCAACCATCATCATGTCATCTTCATGATCAGTGTAAACAACTTGCCATTTCTCTGTGGCTCCAGAGAGCTCTCCCTCGATGTCAAACATCTCTTCCAATCTTTTGAGAAGATCGTCATAACAATCAAACCGAGTCAAATCGACAGCCCTACCAACGGCAATTCCTTGCATATGAACCTGGAACAGATATTCTTATCAGAATTTTGCAACAGTCACCCAGCACAACAAATCAACCAATACTACACAGGAAGTTCTAAATCTATTAAGACACTTCTGCTTCATGAGTAGGAAGAACATAAGCAACTGTGTACAAATGGCTGAAAGCAATATGTCCACTTACAATATGTGATCACCCATTAAATTTGGCAGGGCCTTTAGAAAATTTCTTTAGACCACAAGAGAGTAGGAAACACAAGATAAGTCTGATTTCAAAATGTAGTAAACAAATTTCAAGAGTTACAAAATGAACATCGAGTTATTTTTGAGTCTTATATACATATACCACAATTCCATATAACATCAAAAGAAGTTCAGTATCTTAACATCTCTATTTGTAAGTATAATTTGAAGGACCAAACCTATAGAAGATCAGCTGTTGGTTGAAAGACAAAACAGCAGAGTAACAGAATTACCTTTGTACAACTACGAATTTGTCTGCTTTGCGACTCTTGAGGAGATCTCAAGCATGACTTCTCAGCATCACAACTTACAGAAGGAATATTTGACGGTTCCGAATGCTGCTCGGAATCTGCATCCAAGGATGGAACTGGTCGATCATCCCCCCCTGTAGCAGACATGGTAACAGCTGCTAAAGATTCTTCTATATTGGAATTGTCAACTAGCTGGATGCCAAAAAGCTTGTAGGTGTTCCCAGTTCCCTGTCTCTTTTCACTGGATTCTTTACTGACAACAGGTGCAAATGATTCCATTACATTTTCTCCTCGATTAGGCCAGTACATTGAGTTGCCAGTAACAGTAGCTAGTGAACTATTCCCACCAAAACCAAGAGGGTTGGCCTTCGTAGCAGAAGAAAACTTGGGAGATAGATAGAGGTCTCGTCCATGCTGTGAGTCAATATATGAGAAAGCCTGGGATTCAACCGGGGATTTCCACATACCTAGCAGATAAAGAGCTAAAATTTCAGCAGTTCAACAAAAGAAGACTAAATTAAGGAAACTATGTACAGAAAGGTAGAATACCAAGAACGGAAAGATCTGGGGCTGGTGTTGGCAAAACAGGTGGCCTTGCCCGCTTGTTCCTTTGAGCAGGTTGGGAGTTTGGAGGAGGAGGAGTTGTAGTATTGGCAACAAGTGGCTCCAATTCCCATGCTGAAACTCTTTCAGGGCGCACGATAGATGAAGGTTCATCCCATTGAACCTAACATGAAATTAGAAAAAATAACCATGGTAAGGTCAACCCAACATAGATTTGCACAAGTCATATTTCTACCCACAGACAAGGCCATTACAGAAGACAACATAGACCAAAGCCTATCAAACATCAACCATTTTCCAAACCTATATATTTAGTATATGACAAAAAAAAGCCTGATTTTTACCAGGTGAGACATTCAAATGCCCACTTTAATATACCCTTTGGGTGAACTAAAAACAAGGAACATAATAGAAGGAAGACGCCAACCTTCAAGGATCTCCATTCAGAGTTGGGCCATGCCGAGGTTTTGTTATCCTCAACACCCACAATGGTGCCACTGAACCTGTATGTTAACAATAGAACTCGTTAATAAAAGTTACTAACTTCCTAGTTCAACAAAATTGTTATTCAGCAAGGAAGATTACCTTCGTTCAGGAACTTCCTCACCCTCAAATCTCATCTTGAATCTCATCCCAACTGAAAGCTTGTGTTTTCTAGCTTCAAGGTACTTGTTGACACTTACAATGAACTCAGACCGACTAGTTCTGTCACATAATTAGCAAGTTCGACTCAGATATGTCTCTACACAAAAATGGTGACAATAAACAACAAAAAAGTCCAAACATGGCAACAGTTAAAACATACATTACAATCTTTGCAACATCAACATTAAAAGCATTTTTCCATCTATTCATCAATGTTTAGGAAAATTTTTCCTACAGGAACATGCCTCGTAACTCAAGAAATTGCAAATGGGACATTTATTACACTTTAAAGGGAAATACACATAAAACCAGTTATTAACACCTACCCTCAATCTCAAAACAATCAATGCATTATAGTTCCAACTACCAACACAGGAGTTGAAAGTAACAAAATTGTAAACATGCATGTGAGAGAAAGGTTAAGCAAATGTGCATAAATATATGCAGGAGAGAACACCAAGTAAACCATAATTAATAAACACTTGGCACTTGAAGCCGATCGACATTGCCAATATAATTGCAGATAACCCACAAGAAACAACATTAACCAACAGAATCTAATGGATGATGAAGAAACACATTTTACTTAGCAGCACAAAGTAGACACAAAACCTTGGCTTGTAGAAGATAGAAAACAGTGTCCCGGTTGCAATGGCATGGGAAGCAGTTGCAAGTACCCCAAGATGCATGCTGTGACTAGATATTACTGAAGATGGCATATTTGTCTGCTGCCTCATGTGCCTCCTTACTCCTACACGCAGCTCCCCGTTTTCTCCTCTGGAAAGAGTAACAGACCAATAAACACAACAATAATACTTGGCAATAGATAAACAGACCAGACATCCCCGGATTCATCAAGTATGACTAACATACCTCAGAAATATAAATGCATCGCCTGCTAGCAATTTTTTGGAACTAACAAACACACTCCACCCAGTAGTAAGCAAGTGACGCCTAGGTTGCCCTGCAATATGGAAATCACAAGACCCTCAAAATCAAAACAACTTTCCTTAATTATGATAATATAGCATTCAGTTGCCAGACAATGAAAACTAGAAATTTCATTCGCAAGCTTTTCAATCACAACAGCCTCCTAGCACACAGTAGAACAAGAGGAAGGGAAGCAGAAAAGCACAAAATAAAGTAAATATATATTGGAAAATTATATTAAAAAAAAAAAAAAAAACCTAATAGCACACCATTTAGATTACATAACACATCTTGAGCAGCTGCAACCATCTTATATAAAATACGAGATGTTCTTGCTATCATCAGCAAAATGATGCAAAGAGAGATGCATCCTTTATTGTAATGTCGAAAATGTAATATAAAAAAGAAAAAATCCCATGCACCAAACACTATAATAACACAAGTGGTCAGATAATTTTAAAATCTTATCTGATCGTATGATAATTAACTGATGCCAACCTCGGAATATGTGCCGAAAATGCCACTCATTCCCATGCAGATCAGTTGCAACCAATTCCTGCCATGGAGGCTGCTGGGACATATCCTGAAAATGACCATGAAAAAGGAAGAAATTATCAACATGATAAAGCACGTCAAAAGTTTTCACAACCAGAGAAAGAATTATTCGTTGAAGCTGACCAGAGGGGGCAGACAATCATCAGCATGCCTCCTTAGAACAGAGAATCCACCATGAGTGCTTGTATCAGATGCGGTAAGTGTCTTGCAAAACGAATGGACCGTGCACTTTTCAGGTTCAGGGGTAGGAGGATCTGGACTTGTAACCTCACTTTGCTGATTCAACAAGCGATAAGAATGACTCAGCAATAAAAGAAACAATTCTATATAAATGTGTAATACATGAATTGCACAAAATTTGACAATCTAGCAAATTCAAATAATTTCTCTAAGTCAGCCTAATAGTTTTAAGATAACAGCAAGAGAAAAAAAAGCTTACATCAGGTTCAGGCAACAGAGTTATTTGCGCATAAACTTCATCTGTTTCAGGTTCAGCCTACAGCCAGAGATAAAAATAACAAGGGAACTAACGAGTTAGAAACAAAAACCAATGTTCCAGAGCAAACTCTTAAAACAATGATAAGCTCACTAAGTGATCATAGAATAATCATGGCATAACTCACCCGACGCTGAACATTAACCACTTTACACAAAATCTTAGACGGAAGACTAAATGAAGGCATTTGCTGCTCCAGCCCCTGATGCATTGATGCTTCTAGCTAAAATAGTCAAAAAAAACAGCATTATTTATAATATAATTGATCATCACAACAAAACAAAAAAAAAATGATCAAAGACATGGATACACCATATATCTAATGCTATATACAAAATATGCCGTCAACAAGGTGTTTGTCCCCCCCACACCCACACCCACACCCACACCCACACACACACACACACACACACACACACAAAGAAAAAAAACAAAAAACCAAAAAAAAAACCAAAAAAAAAAAAAAACAAAACAAAACAAAAGAGATGCAATGAAGTAGGGAAAACAGAACTTTAATTACATAAAATTAAATAAGGATGTAAATCAATAAATAGCAGTTACTAGATTGCGTAAAGCCTCAAGTCAACAAAAAGCAAACCTTCCACCATAATAAAAAGTATTCCTTCCAGGGAGACAAAGAATTTATCACAATTCAACTCACAATATTAACTGTTGTAGATCATAGTACATAAGCCAATAAACTCAACAGGAACACTCTAATGGTTTTACACACCTGTTCCATGTGACCTTGAGGGAAGTAATACACTCGCTCCCCTTCACGAGGAAGGGAGACAAGAGGTCCAGCACAAGCATGCCATAATTCCCTGTACAAAGCATCGGTGGAGCCCCCTACAAAGTAAAAACATAGAATTAGCCAACGCATATGATGAAGCATGGACACAAAAGCAGAGAGCAAGTATGCAGTCATCCAAATATATCCCTAGACCAAGAGGTACAGCATCCTACCATGCTATGAGGACTAAATCATTATCTGAGAAGGTGACTAATATATAAATGAGCACAATACCACAAGGAAGGTGAAATTATATATTCTAGGAAATTTTCTACCAGTAAAAGGAATTGGGTAGGCAGTCCATCCCAATATCCCGTGTTTAAATGTGAAATAAGTGCCAAAATAGCTATATCTTAATAGACCAGTAGCAAGCCACATTTAATCAAAGTGTTGATTGAATTTCACTCAAATGAGATGATACTGATAATATATGTACCAAGTATAATCAGTAATATTTGGATGAATTCATTTAATTTATCTAGAGTCGTCAAATTTGGTGTAGACCAAGTTTTAAGCAGAAAACATTTAAGTTTAACCGGATAGAATTGTTTTAAATGCACGCCCCAAAAACTTCAATAAAACAATTCTAAAACATCTTGACACCATCTAGTGTGCACTTAATGAAACCTTCTTGCCTTTAAAGTAAAATCTATAACCATAAATTAGCTCCTAAAAGCAAACCAAACAATTTCTTACTGCAAAATTGAACTGACAAACAACTAGAAATTAGTAGACAAGAGTGCAGGTGAGAAATCCAAGTCAATATCAACACAAAATCAATATGCCAGACACTAAACATTAACCAAAACCCTGTGGATCACATTAATTTATGGATTAGATTTCACTTGACCACCTATGGCTCCATTGCATGAGCACAGGGTAGAAGTCTTTTATAAACATATCGCCATACAAAATGAAAAATCTAACGCATATAACCAATTCTGAAAGATGGCAGTAAAACAATATATAAATGACTCCAAAGTATAATCGAAAAGATCGTGAACATAAAAGTTAAATCATTAAACCTGAAAGGGGCCCTCTGGAAGAATGATGCAAAGGTGCAGAAGCTGCCACTGGGAATGCCATAACAAAACCACAACAAACTCACAATTGACCTACAAACAAAAAGCCTTAAGTTATAAGCAATTGTTACTAAACACTGACTGTGCCAAATAACAATCCACAATAAATCTGCTGTCAATTAATTACTAACCAACTAAAGCAAACCCACTAACCAAAACTGCACTAAAAACTTGATTTAATAACAATCACCAACAATTATTATAAATTGCAAAGAATCCTTATTACTCTCTTCATTGGTTCAGTCTAGCACCTGCTTTGCTCCTATAATGAAGCCAAAAACTTCATCTTTTACAAACCTTTGACGTCAATTTGTCACCGAAAAACAAAACCAGCCCAAAACCATGCAACAAATCCATGGACCCTTTTTTTGGCACAAAAACAGCAATTTTTTTAACAGATTTTCACCAAAAATTAGTTACTTTACAAAACCTATATTTACATATCCACACAGCTTCCTATTCAAACAGAGACACAATTGATATAAAACAAAACTGAAACACATTTGATTGAGCACCAGATCCTGATTATTTACACATATAAACAAATTAAACAAAAGGCGTTCTGATCTCCATCCCAAAAAACAAAAACAGAAACAAGACACCCATATGAAAATATATATATATATATATATTAATTTTACTTCCTTTTCAAATATCAACAATTCAAAACCCCTTATTTCCTCTTAATTTTTTAATGTTTTCTCGGCATACAAACAAAAACATAAACGAAAAACGATTTCGATCTCTACCCAGAAACCAAAAACCAAAAATAGAGATAGCCATGTGAACAAAATCAAAATTTCACTTATTTCACACATCCACTATTCAAAAACCCTCATTTTCTCCTCATGTATAAGTTTTCCGTGGCATCGAACCAAAACCAAAATTAGGATCTACCCGGAAACCAAAACCCAAAAATAGGAGCACCGAAGTGAACAAACTCAAATTTTTACTTATTTTCAAACATCAACTATCAAAACCCCTCATTTTCTCTTCTTTTTATAATTTTCTCGGCATCCAAACAAAACCAAAACCAAAAACAGAAATTTGGGATCTACCCAGAGACCAAAAACCAAAAATAGAAATACCCAAGTGGACAAACTCAAATTTTTACTGGTTTTCAAACATCAACTATACAAAACCCCTCATTCTCTTGTTATTTTCTCGGCATCCAAACGGCGAAAAAGGAAAATACTAAAAGCAGAGCAGAAGATGGAGCTCACCTTGGTTGCCAAATTAGGCTTGGAATCAGGTAGATCAGAAAAATTGCAGGTAGAAAATGAATACAAAATGAAAAATGTGCTATACCGTCAATGTTTGGTCGAAGCCGACACGACCACTTCTGCCTCTTTTTCTGTTCTTTTTCTTACACACAACACATACTTTGGTTTTATATTTTATTTTTTTTATTTTTGTTTTTTGTTTTTTGTTTTTACTTTTTATATATAAAAAGAAAAAGAAATTATTGTGTTTGTATAGAGGGGGGTGTCAAAGTGGATAGACGTGACCGAAGAAAATTTTACATTGTGGGGGGGTGTTGCGCGTGCCATTTAAAATTAAATTCTTTTAAAATTTTGTTTTCTTTATTTGGAAAAAAAAAAATTTCTTATTTAGTTATGATAGTGATTGAGTACGGATTAAATTTTATAATTTGTGTAAATTTGAGAGTATGTATAGCTCCAGTTGTGTACAGTTGTATTGATTGTAGTTGATTTTGAAGAGTATGTGTTACTCTGGTTTGGTCGTATTAATATCGATTATTATCAAGAATATGTTTGTTTTGATTATGTGTTTTGTTGTCTTAATTATAATTGATTTCAATTGTTTGGATCGTTGTATGAGTTGTATAAGCACAAAGAGGCTTGGTTGGATACTTGGATCAAATAATTGACCCAGTCAAATCGAAAAATATTATATTTTAAGTGCAAATCAATCCAAATCAGAAAAATCCAAATCACGGAATAAAAGCAAATTATTTAAGATTTTTCATCTATAAAAAATTGACATGTGAAAGAAATAAAATTTGAACTTATGATCTCAATGTGCCAATAATATTAAGAGTATGCATGATAATCTAAATAGCAATTGAAATGAGAGTCATTAGAATTTTAAGAATTTTGTCACTGCATAATATAAAATTTTAAATGTTGATCCTTTTTAGCTCGAAAATTAAAATTTAAGTACAATTAAAATTTGATAAACATCAAATTACCCAAATCCGAATTAGGACTATATAGGTTCAATATAAAATATATGATTGATGGATGATAATTGGATTGTGATCCAAGGGTTTATAAAATTCAAAGATTTTATAGTGACCAAAAATAAAAAAGTTTAAAGGATCATCTTTTATAACTATAATTATATAAAAGCTGTAAACCAGCTAAACCATATAGTAATGAGTTGATGCTTTGAAGAAAAGTAAAAGGGAATCAATGTGTTGCTTGCCTGAAAAATCCCTACAACTTCTCGGTCTTGTCCCTTTGTTCACGCACAAGACAAGATATTAGCCTTTAATTAAGACATTAATTATTATTTAATGCGCTGTGATATTTTAATCATGTTAATATCTTAATGAAATTACTCTTTTGACCTTTCGTGTCCACATTCTTACACACTGTAATATGGTTAAACTGTAATCACCCACGTGCAGCAAGAAAGATGTCAACTTGTGTCGTTGAAGATCATTATTTTGAACTATTAATCATTTTGAACTATTAATTTTGATCACAGCCAAAATTAACTATTAACGTATTAATCACATAGAATATTTTGTTCAATTTTCTAGTAAGAAATTAATTTTTTCTAATATAATTAAAAATGTGATCATGATTTTTTTTTTTTTGAATAAGTACCATGATTTTTTATCCAAATTAATTTCAAATAAATTAGTTTTTGTAGAAGTATTTTAGAATATTTTCTAAAAGAAAAATATTAATGACCTTCTTTAAAAACATGTGCATAAAGTGTTTTTCTTCTCCTAAGAATTACATTTTGAAGTTAGAAAAAAACTCCTTTTTTTCAAGGTTTTTTTTTTTTTTTTGGAAATATTTTTCTTTTAGTTTTCAATTTTATATATATAAAGTGTTTTTCAAGATTTTACACAGCATTTTTTAATAAAGAGTTAAGTTACCCATGTCCAACAAGAATATATTTTGGTAAATTTTTTTAAAACAAAATTATCTTTTAAGTAATAATATATATTAAACACCACAAATACAGGGAATCAATATATTTTATCTCATAAAAAAAATTAAAATAATAATTGAAGAGATATTATTAGATTCAGTCTTAGAAAATATTCTTATTAAGATCTTGTTGAGATTTAAATTTTTTTAATTTACTTTTAATATTTTGATGATATTTTCAAACCACGTGATTAATCAATAAGTTCAATGAATTATAAAAATAAAACCTCCTATTTCAAAAAATATAAAAAAATGCTCATAAGAAAAAAAAGTAGTATTAAGATTTTTCCTTTTTGATTGAATATTTTGATTCACTGATATGCGAAATTACATTTTAATTAAATCCAAAATACTTCGTCCAAGTTTTAATATTTTAAGAGCATTATTATGTTCTAGTATGATTATGTCTAAGTTGAAAAGAAAACTCAATTCAAATATTTAAATTTAAACATTCAACCTAATATTCCCACTTTCTTACAACTACACGGAATTACTCAGACCTCATTTTCAGAAAATTTATATTGAATTTAAATTACATAGTTATTCATTTAAAATATACTTTTTCAAAAATTATACATGTAAATCTATACAGATTAAATTAACAATATAAGTTCGAACCAACTTTTTTTTGTATACTATATAGAAATACTAGGTATTCCAAATATTTTATCCAAATTCATATCCAAATGAAGTAACATGTGAGTTGTCAAAATCTTATTAATTATTACATATCTCATGATTTATAAGATCCTGATAACTCATATATCATATTATTTGGACATGAATTTTGGTAAAACATGTGGGAAACCTAACCTTACTTACATATATATAGTAAAGTTATACTATCCAAATTAATTCCTAAATGATGTGACAAACTTATGTATAATTAAAACATCATTATACATCATCTTAAAATTAATGTAGTAACTACAAATTTACTTACTATATCATTTGGGCAAATTTTTGGAAAATATAACATATATATGATTACAATGCAATTTTACACTAATTGTTGGAGTTTTGTCACTACCCTTAATGTGGTTTGTAGCACTCCTTTTAGTGGTAAATAGTATTCATTCAACTAGATATGTCAACACGTCAAATGGGTATAACCGTATAAGGATTGATATCCTCATAACCATATCCATTCTCCATCCCTTCCCTCATACCAACTCAAATCTCCATTTGTAGGAAATGTGTAATGGGTATTTGGGGATGGATGCCCTCTACTTATACTCTTACCCATCGACCCTATTTTACTTGATAAAACATAAAATTTCAATTTTAACATTCTTAATTCTGAAGTTTCAATTATATTTATATACGATATTAAAAAAATCTCTCTCTCTCTCTCTGTATATATATTATATAATTGATTATGGGTAAATAAGTGTGAGCATTCCTGTGACTTTTTACAAATGGGGTATTAATTTCACTCCAAACCTTAAAGGTTGGCACCAAATAGGTATGGGTATCTAGGTATTTGGATATTTAGGTGGCAACTTCTTGATATCACTATATTCAACGTGGTAATGATCTAAATGTAAGTTATTCTTATTGTAAATGGTATTTAAATACATTTGTTAGAATTCTATTGGGATCCGTTGAAATTAAACACTATATATATAATTCGAAAATCCATTTTCATAACATTCAGAGTGACTGGCCAACATTAAATATTATCAACTCCCATATTTTTTTAAAATACTGGCTCCCACAATGCATTTAAAAAAAAAAAAAATTCTCATATATGCTAACGAATTCGTATAATAAAACTTGGAACTTGCATCAGGTATATGAAGCAAATGTTTTAACCACTTAAAGCATCGATTACATTGATCAAGTACAATATAAATTAAAAGCTAAAAATTTCCAGTTGGACGAAAGAATGGGTCAAAAATTTTGAATTTGTTATATTGACCGATTGAGGTAAAAAATAAAATGTACATCGACGAACTACGATACAATGCGACAACTAAGGAATTGTGGTTGGATAACATCCTATTCTAATATAACGAAAACAATTAAAATGCATTTGTAAATTAATTAATTAAAATTTTGGTAGGGACGTTTTCGTCAATTAGGTTGCTCGACTAAGTTTGGGATCATTTTGTTCGTATAAAGGAACCAAGGACCATACCTGAAAATGGGAAATTGAAATGCTACACGTGTTTCTGATGCGAGGACATTTTTGTCATTTTGGGAAAATTTGCGGGTACAATTGACCATGAAATCAATAAGAATCCGCCACGCAAGATGCTAGAACCAGTGGTGCACGTATAGATTGGACCTTCCCCTGATCTTCCCATACAAGGCTGTCCACCACTTATTTTCATTTTCAGTGGTTTTTAAATATAATTGATATTATTATAAGTTATTACTCCCATACCATTCTTGTTTTTAAATATCCGAAAATTTGATTCAAAATTGTTAGATGCATATGACAGATTAAAATTCGAATGTAATTTTATGTAGCTTATGCATAGAATAATATGCTATGATTCATACATTTGACAGTTGAAAATTTCAATATATTGATGTAAATAAATCAAATCGATATTAAATGAGGATAATGTGTAATGAAAAAAGTTTCAATGAGCATTGGAATTTTTAAAAAATATATTATAATAAGAAGTTTTTTTTTTATTCTTTTTAGAAAATCTGTTACTAATCAATTAAGGATTGGATTTACCATGACAAAAACAATTTTGTGATTTAATTAATAAATGCATAACTCAATCCTTTATCACATAGATAAAGGAAAAATGCTTAACCACTTTGCTACGGGGTGGATGTACTAAAAATGTCGATCTTTTGTAAAGAGTATACTACTTTGCTAATTTTGTAAGGTTATTTAACTTGATTAGTCATGTTTATTACCATGTTACAATAAATGTTATATGTTTCGGATACTTTGTTAACTTTAGTTAAATAAATGTTACAAGACACGTTACATCGTAATACAATCTTTTTATGTATTTTTGTCATAAAATGTGACTGTTTTCTGATCATATAAAATAAATTGTTACTAAATTACAATATCAACTCAATATTGATAATTATCAATCTTTTGTTTGGAGACATATCATGTGTCAAAAACTAAAGTATAAAATACCATCGAATTAAATAAGAACTCTCCATAACTAAATCACAATGGACCATGAATACTACCTATCTTTTGTTATTCAAAAAAATAGCACCACAACATATCGTTTACTTAACCAATTATATTCTAAAGCAATTATAAGTTTCTTCCCAGCAAGTATCAACCGACAAGAAAACTACTAACAACTAAAAACAATAATGCCCAAGTTGAAATGTCAATGCAATAACTTAAATTTTGAATTTGATTTAAAATAAATCGTATTAATTCCTAGCAAAAATTTGAGAATAAATACGACAAATCTTGATTATTACGCCTTAAGAGCAAGAATATCATTGTACCCAAAAACCTTGCCCTAACGATGAGGGGTTTCAAGGCTCACATGCTCATGGTCCCAAAACATTGTTTGTATCTTAAATAAGGATTGTAACAAATATCTAAATCGAAGACTTGTATTTCGGCTACTTTATATGTTCATAAATTCCTGAATAACTTATATAGTAAGGCAATCTTGCAATATGCATTTTAAATACACTTTCGATAAGATGAAAATTAACATGCCGTTTTGATCTACATTATTGCTACAACTATTTTTTCCTTGTTTCATAATAAATGTATCAGAAATTAAGCTTTGATAGTGCTTGTCACTTTAATTGGTGATCTCACCTATTATAATGTGAACCATTAATCAATAGTTGGTTATGAAAATGGATTGGTAACCTATCAAGTCTCATCCCATTTTACTAATATGAGGATATATACATTAAAATAAATGGTTGGTTAGAATGAGATTATTATTACTACTATTTTAACAAAAGCCAACTGTATTATTAAAAAATATGTATTATTTTTTTTTTTAAAAAAAAAACCCAAGAGAATATGTAACTTTAGTAATGAAAATGTCTACATCCAATTAAATGGCTATCACCAAGACTTGATTTTTATTCATATCTTAATTTTCTACACATTCAGTTGATTTTTTTTCTATACATTCAGTTGATTTTTTTCTGTACCTGTCGAAACCATTACTGAAATTGAGTCATTAATTTATTATCATTATTCAAGATTAAGTATTACTATATGACATCAAGATTAAGTATTACTGTGCAGCATATATATATGTTGTATGTCTACATCCGAATAAATAGATACTATTAAGGCTTTTTGCTTAAATACCTTTTTTTTTTGTATGGATTTTCCTATGTATTAATACTTTTTACTCTTGTTTTTGTTGAAGCTAATACTAAAATTGAGTCAGGCTTTGTTGGGAACTTTAAAATTGAATACTAATATTGCCCTTATTTTATTGAAACTAATACTAAAAATTGGGATTTAGTAGGAACTTTTGAAATTAAATATTATTGCAATGGAAACTACTCTTTCAACATATGGGAGATAACCTCTCTCACCAATCGTAGAAAGAAATGCACGATTGCTTTATGATACATCATAAGTAAACTTCGATTACAAGTGTGCACAACCATCAAATCAAAGATTTAAATTCAATCAAGATTTCTAACAAGGGAGAGTGGAAGAAAACTGTGATTTGTATAATTAATGAATTAATAAAGTACAAAACTATAATTTAAAAGTTGATATTATAATTTATATTATTGGAGAAAAAAATAGTTGCATAGGTCAGGATATGAGAGAGTAAAAGGATTGAATTGGCGTCGCCCGGACTCGAACCGGAGACCTTCAGTGTGTTAGACTGACGTGATAACCAACTACACCACGACACCAATTGAAGATGGCTTCTGCAAGATATATAAATATCATAATATTCTGTTTCCAACAAGATGATGAAAATGATAGTTGAAAAAATAGGGAGCGTATGCTAACATGAAATAATATCCATAGATATTTCAAAAAATAATGTCCATAGATTTGAGCTGTAAGTTACATAATCAATTAAACGAGACATGTTCAAGTTGAATGGAATTAACCTTGTGAGTACCGATGTTTGAGTTTTACACACATGTAGCTATTTTTTTTTTTTTTTTTGGTGTTATTTATATGTAAAGTGAAAACACAAATAATCAGTTACCTCTCCACAAACTGAGTACCAACTAGGCCCACTCGAGATTGATATATTATAGTTTTGATCCCACTACAATATTGCTATCAAATAATAGAATATGTTACTACACATAAATGTATGTGATCAATCTAGTAGCATTTTGCTATGCAACATAGACAATTAGACATTCAATCACATTTAGTTTTCATATTACTTGACATGCTTGAACATTCTTAGATTCTCTCTATTATATATATACATGCATATATATAATTAATTAAGGATGATAATAGCTGACATGATTAAAAAATAATAAATTTGAGTTAGATATTATTGGATTCGGATCATTAACGAATATACGTATTAAACTTGTTAAGTAAATGGGTTGTATTGTACTTGGGTTATACCTTTCCAAACCTGCTAACTCTTTAAATTATTTTAAACATCAAGAATATTATTTGAAGTTGAATTTTGAATCACTATTGTATCATAGTCAAGGCGCGTGAACCTTAAGGCTCGGACTGCGAAATGCCCGACCCACTTGAGACCTTTATTTTAATTGTAAGAATCGGAATAAGAATCAGAATAATTTAAAATCGGAATTATTTGGAATTGAAATGATATATTAGAATCAAAATAAGTTGTTTACTTTAATTACAATAATCAAAATTAGAATCAACAGTATTCCCGTTGAGCTGTTTACTTTATTTTTGAATCAGAATAGATTAATTACAAGTTACAAAAATATCCTTGATTAACAGTATTTTATACTTCATAACAAAAATAAATGTTTTAACAATATTATTATAAGTATATCGTGTATTTATAATTTATTTTTTATTTTTATTAATATTAAAGAATTCTAAACTATCCATAATATATGAAATCATATTATAATTTTTTATTATTATTTTCAAACAAAATTTCATAATATTATATTATTTCTTGAATAAAAATAGAGTGATCATTTTTGTTTTTCATACATATATATTTATATATAAACCTTCCTTGTAACAGTTATGTTAGCTCTATTATTGTAGTTGCTATAATTATTTATTGTGTGATTATTTCTAAACTCTTATATAATCAAACAATATTGTAAAAATAAACAATTTTATTTAGTAACAATACATACTATGTAATATGTAGAAAAAAATAAATAAATAAAAGAATAACTTTAAAAAAAGTTCTACAGTCCCATTTAACATGGATATAAAAGTTTTTTTAATTTAAAAATGAGAATGAGAATGAGGTTTTTAAATAAAATGAGGGAAATGAGATTTTTATTCTACAACCTCAAATTCATATGAAACCTATTGTTTCATTCTTATTACAAAATGATTTTAAAGTAAATAAACATTATCAATTATTCTTATTCTTTATTCTTATTCTCCAATTCAGTAAATAAAAACACCCTTGATTCTTGACCAAGACGAATCAAAATCCAAATCCAATTATTCAAATATGCTCAAAACACACGTGCGAAATCAAAGAGTCGCCGCGTGCCACTCATTTGCAACAAGACTTCTTCTTGTTTATTCCAAGCTGTGCCTTTTAAAAGCAAATCAGTCACTCGAAGAGAGAGAGAGAGAGACCAACAAACAATCCATTGGCGCCTTGTAATCTCATTCAAATTCTCGATCAATTTTCTAGAGAGGGAAAACCAACCCTAGCGAGAGAGAGAGAGAGAGAGCGAAACCAAAAAATGATCGTCAGAACGCCACCACCAAAGAGGCCGAGAGACGCCGCGGTCGCGGCCATACCGATCGTCGAGTCTCCACCGACGGCCTCCCATCGAGGCCTCGTCATCTACGAGGATCCACCTAACGCCTCTCATGAGCCGTCTGATCACTTGCTCTGCACTTATCAGTGCCGTCAGATGGTACACTTCACCACTCTCATCAATTCCTCCTCAATATTATTTATTTCGTTTCATTTTATATTTGTTCTCTCTCTCTCTCTCTCTCTTTTTATAGGTGAAAGCGGAATTTTTTGACGCATTGAGCAATGCAGAGAAGCAAGTCGGTGAATATCAGACTAAATTGGAGGAATTGAATCAAAGCTTCCTCAAAGCTGGTGTGTTTATGTTTTTATTAATTAATTAATTAATTAATTTTTTTTTTTATAGTTAAATTTAAATTTATGTATTTTTAAGTTTATTTTATTCATTCAGGCAAGTAGTTTTGTAAAAAAAGAAATGACATTTAGTGAGTTTGTGTGGAAGGAATGTAGGAATTAAATTTAGGGATGGTTGTGTTGATGGTATTATTGCGAGAAGTCGGCGAAGCTATCTTCGAAATCTAGGATGTGTTTCTGTTTGTGTTTTTGTGTGTATGTTTTAATTTAGTTTGAATTTGAGTTCTTGTTTTTTAAAGTTTATTTTCATTATTCAGGGTAGTAGTACTTCCTATAGAAAAAGTGAAATATAGCGAGTTTGCTGGAAAGAAATGGAGTAATTAGATGTAAGGATGGTTGTGTTGGTGGTGATTTGCACAAAGTTGGGGGAAGCTATCTTTGAAATGTAGGATGTATGTGTGTGTTTTAGATAGTTAAAATTTTAATTTTGTATAAGTTTATTTTGTTTTATTAGGGTAGTATTTCCCAAAAAAAATGATATTTAGCGAGTTTGTGTGAAAGAAACAGAGAAGTTGGACGTGGGGATCATTTGGTTGATGGTAATGTTTGAAAAAGTAGAGAAAGGTGTTGTTGAAATGTAGGATGTGTGTGTGATTTTCAGTTTAAATCATATATTTAAGTTTTTTAAATTTATTTTATCTATTCATGTTTATTGTTCCTTAAAAAAAATGATATTTATTGAGCATTCATAAAAGAAATGGACGAATGGATTTAGGGATCGTTGATTTAGTTGATGGTGATTTTGCAAGAAGTTGAGGGAAGTTTTTCCGAAATCTAGGATGAGAAAATGATATTGTTAGACTCTTATTGCTGCTCAAGTTTATTTTCAGTTTTACTTGGTTGTTTTATGTGCAAGTGGTATGAGTATACTAATTTACTTTCTCATTTTTTGTGAATATAATGGGTAGATTTTATCATGGACAGTCTTTGTGTACAGTAAAAAAGGGAAAAATTTTGTGGACGTGTGCTTTCTTGGCTCTTGCTTGGGGGATGTAGCTAGAAGACGTAGTTGCATTGTTTTAAGGATTGAGAGCAAGAAGATTCTATGATCATGTGGAAAAGAATCCATTTTTGGATTCCTTGTGGGCTTCGATGAACTAGGGCTTTTAAGGATAGTACCTTCTTTATCATTTTAATCAGGAAATGGCCTTGGTTCAGGTTTTGTTTTCTGGGTTGGTTTGGTCTGTGTATCTTGGGGGCTGTAGATGGTCTTATTACTAAATGACATAGGTTTCTTGTTTTTGGATTGGAAGGCTGCTATAGTGGACTGCTGGTCTGATTCTTTTCTTTTGAATTTTCAGCTTCCTATGAAAAAAAAATTATCATTGTGTAGAGAGCTTTCTAGATTGTGTTTAGAATTGGCATAAGTTTGTATGGCTGATGTAGTTTGAATTCTCACAGAAGCTGAAAGGAAGAAATTTCGGGATCAATTCTTACAAAAAGAACAAGAACTGGCTGCTGCCCAGGGTCGGGAAGAGGGGCTAAAGGAGCAGCTTTTGAAAGAAGTTGATGGTTCTCAGGAACGATTGAGAAAACAAATACAAACTTGTAGTGAACTTCAGGTAATTTTTCTGATCTACTATGATGAAATGAATCGGTAGATCCAGATCCATAGGGTTCTATATCTTCTTCTGCTTATAAGTTGGATGGTTCCAGTCCACAGTAAATTTTCTGCTAAGCGATCAATTTTCAAATATTTGGTACTATTTTGTCCTTTATAAGCTGTCTCATGTCTTAAGTGACACAACCTATTTACCAAGCCAAGCATTCTTTTAAATTAAATTATAAATTTCTCGATGTCTGGTCTTTTGGTTGTTATGGCTGATACTATCTCAGAACTTCTGGTGAAATGATTATGAAATTTCGTTTGATGATAAAACTGGTTTAGTTATTTAGGTAGTGAAAGTTAATAAATAGAAGAGAGAAGGATCATTCTGGAATGAAGTTGCCAATACTCATACCTTCCCAACAACTCTCTTCTGTGCTTGCCAATTTTGACGACTTTATCATATAAGTCATTCTGATACGTTAATTTTTCTATGCTTCTGGTTTATTGATGGATATAAATTTTATCTTGTTAAATACAAATATACAATGACCTTAGAGACATGAAGGGCTGTGTCTGTGAATGTTGGAACAGTAGTGTATGAAGATTTTTCAGTTGAGATTAGTGTTTTTCCTGCATACCGAAGAATATTAGACCTTTTGACCTAATAATAGATCTCTCTGTTTGCCTCTCTTTCTGTATAGATGTGTTGAGTTGTATTCAGTTTGGAAGAATATCTAATCTTCTTTTGGTAAAGATTGTGAAAATGTCTTAATTCTGGTGTACCCCTAGTTTCCAGAACTAAATTATTGCTTCTTCCATGTTGTATCTCTTGTTAAGCTATATTTGAAACCACAAGAAATTTTCCTGTTTCGTATTGTAGGTTAAGCTTCAAAATGAAATGAACCTTCGCCTCAAAGCTGAGTCTACAGCTGCTTCGGCCCAAGAGAAAGCAGCCCTTTTAGAAGGAAAGTTAAGCCATCTTTCTGACAGCATAGAAAGGGAAAAGAAACACCTCAATAACGAGCTTACACAGCTGAAAAGAGAATCAAAGTTTTCTGTTTCAAAAATAAGTGCAGATGTGAGTAAGAAAATTTGTGGATATAATCTGTTCTGGCTTCATTTATTGTTATCTATATCTTACTTAATTTTCGGAATCCCTCTTAAAAAGTCAACTTTTGGAATTTGCTTGTAGCTTGAAAAAATGGAGTGCAGAGCTAATAATGCTGAGAAAGAATCAGAGTTACTGAAAGAGCAGCTGGAAGATCTTAAGGAGCAACTTAATGAGGTCTGTGTTTGTAAAAAAGAGAGAGAGAGAGAAAGTAAGAGAGGAGGTTATGTATTTCTTTGGTTATGTTTTTGGTTTGGGAATGTCCCATTGAGCAAGATTGCAAGCACACACATTCTTCTCGCTGTAGATACTGAAATCCTGCTTGCAAATTTAAAATCTCATGTGCTGGACAGATTTCCGGTCTCCATAAATTCTAATGACTTGATTTATTTATTGGCCAAGAATCATTTTATGTTGTTTCATTTTGCAGTGCTTGCATCAGAAGAGTGAAGTAGAGAAAAAGTTATCAAGTTTCACATTTCAAGAAACCACTTCTACAGAGAGTAGTATTTTGGTTAAACATCTACAAGAAGAGATTAGGAACTATGTAAGTTGGATATCTGATGCACTTCTACTGTGGTACTGTTGAAATTTTAATTGTCTGATTCTAGTTCTTTATTGTTTCGTCTTGCAAGATTATTATGGACTAGGAACACTATTACAATATATATCATTTTGAAATAAAAAAATTTAGTCACAAGCAAAAGTGGCATCATATAAAAGGGAAATGTTTTTGCATGATGTAAAAGGGAAATGTTGCGAGAAAATTTTAATTTTTTAGACAGAATGATATTGATGAGTTTAAGATGAGATCACAATTAAAACAATATAGCACACCATCCTTTAGTAGAAGTGATTGAGCACTTCACTTGATCCTAAAAGATCAAGGGTTCAAGTCCCAGGTATGAGTAGTCTTTTCTGAATTTAATCCCTCTCCCCCCAAAAAAAGAAGAAAAAAAAAATTAAAACTATATATAGTAGGGCATCTGAATGACTTGCCTGTAAAGAGAAAATGGGAAACGTCCAAAATTCTAACTTATTAGCAACTTGTAGTGAAAGCATTCACCTTCTTTAGAAGCAGCAAAATTACACTTATTCCAGGTAAATCCTTTTTATAGGATGGGTGTTCTAGGTACTAGATCTAATCTAATATAAGTAAAAGCCTTTGATCAGGGCTTTATGCTGTCAAGCCAGTTGTAATATAGCTAGGACGGGAGCTTGTGATATTTACATTAGTTCCTCGTTTCTAATCACCATGGCAGCTTGCATGTTGTTGAATAGCGACAGAGACAATTGCTTTATATAACAGATTTCACATTTTATGCATATGACATCTTATTGTTATGTTGTTTCTTGGTTTTTTTCTTTGCATAATAGATATGTATTTGATTCAACTTCTTATCAGGAGGCTGAAGTGCGAGAAGCAAGAAAGTTGAAATCATCTTATGAAAATGTTGAGTTATTGAAGGAGAAATTATCAGAAGAGAAGAGCCGCAGAGAGAGGGCAGAAGTAGAACTATCAAAACTGCGAGAAGTTCAGCAAAGTATGAATAAATTGGAAGATGAATTGTCATCTTGGAAGTCCTTGATGAAAGACATCCCTGGTGTGTCAAGTTCTGATGATGTACCTGTGAAGTTTGCAGCTTTGCAAAAGTATGTGGATACATTTTGATCGTTTTGTCTTCGAATTGGAGATTGGTTCTCTGTGATCCCTCTCTCTGTTTTTTTTCCCCTTTTTCTTTCTCCTGAAAAAAGGGGTTAGGCTGGTGTTGGTTTAAAATTTTAGATATAGTTCTGTCTTTTCTCGTTTTATTGTTACTCTTTATTTATTGTCCTGTGTGTGGTGTGTATTGTGTGGGACCTGTGGGTGTATGTGTCTTGTATGATCATTTGCAAATGGAAATGTATTTGTGAACTCGGCTTGCTAGTGGATCATTACTGGTCATAGATAATTATAGGTTTTTAATTTACAAAGCGAAGACAAGGATAACAAACCAAAGTGGACATGACTGAGGCTTAGTGAGACTTGGAGCAAGCAAGTTATCTCTTTTATCACATTCTTGCTTTTGTGGACTTCTAGTTACATTTATTTGAGTGAGCTTGTGGTCTTGTTGTCTAATGTATGAGATTTTTGATTAATGCAGAGAGGTGATTGACAGCATGATGAAGTTAGGCGAAACAAACACACAACTAAAACAGATGGAGGTGTCTTTAGATGCTGCACAACTTGGCAAACAAAAAGCTGAAATTGAGGCCGCATTAGCTAAAGAGAAGGCTGAAGTATCAGAATCAGAAGTCAAGCGCATTGAACTGACGGTAATAATCAGATTAGGTTAATTTGTGCTATTTGTATTATCTAGGGGTTGTTTTCTCATCTTCTTCTTCCTTCTTTTTCTAAAGAATTTTTTGGATTTCTTTAATTTAGGGGTTTTTTTCATTTGCATTTTGAAAGTCCATGTGCTCATAACTTAATTATGGTTGCTTGGTGTTATTGCTAATTAGTTGAAATACTGCAAGAACAAACAATAATTTCACTTTTTTTGGGAAAATGAGGTCAAGTGTGTAACATCGTGCATTATTTGTGAAAAAGATGGCCATAGGCTACATTAGTGGGACTGCTAAGTTATAACGGTTGAGGAAGCCCAATTTAAGAATAAAATCAGAAACAACTCTGATACCATATTGTTAGGACCCATATATGCTATATTTGTCTGCTTTGTCCTACTTTCCATTGGACCTCATGGTTTTTATTTTGGAAATGATCCTAAACTATTTGCCCTCAAATTTATAGGCCTAGGCTGTTCTTTTGTAAGCAATGTGGAATGTTACAATGTGGCTTTTAAAGAATAGTATTACATCAAATTAATGACCTTTTGTCTTGAATGTCTAAAGCTAGAGTGGTTAAACTTCCTATCAAGAAAAAAAAAAGCTAGATTGGTTAAACTAAACTTACATATTCTTCTATTTTCTAATTAATTGTTATTTGAGAGGATCATATTGAATAATTATATGCTATGTATAGTATCAATTCACAATGATGCCACACATGTAATTTATTTTTACACATTTGGTCCAGTTAAAGCCATGGTAAGGTAGAAAAAGATGTGTAAACATGATTCAAAATATCAACTGTGAGGAAAAAAGTGTTGACATTAGTGTTTGAAGTGGTTATACTGGTTGAACAAGGGATGAATTAATTAGTTAGAATGTTGTTGATAATTCTGTCTTTTACCCACATTTTCATAATTTATTCATTTCTAATCTTTTCATCATAGTTTGTGTATTGATGATCATCAACTTAAAAAGCTCACGCTTTATTGCAGCTTTCTGTGGTTACTGAAGAGAGAGATAAGTTAAGAAATGTAGTTAATGAATTCAAGAAATTGAAGAATGATGATGGAGGGAATGAAACAGCTAATAGAACTCTTATTCAGGTTCTAGAAATCCGTTCCTGTTTTCCAATTCATGCGTTCTTTTCTTGAAAATCCTTCTTTATCGCTTAGTTTAATTTACAGGAGCTTGAATCATCTCTATCCAAAAAGGATCGCTTCATTGCGGAATTGGAGAGTAATTTACGCGAACAACAAGAAACCAACAGACATCAACGTGTTGAAATAGAGTTGCTCAATGAGAGACTTAATAATGAAGCAAGAAGAATAAAATCCTTGGAAAGGGAGAGTGATCGCCTCCATTCGGAAATTGCTCTCTTAGAATCCAAGGTAAGTGCCAAAGGTATTTCACGATTGAGTGTATTTTTGCGGTTGAAATGACTATGTTTTCAGTTGGTTTTTGTGAAAAAGAGAAATCATGACCAACCAATTCCTTAGCTGCCAAGTGCCAAGTAGACTAGGATTTTCAGAAGTTTAGGTAAAAGCTTAGATGAGAAGAGGATCCTGGTCTAGTCATAGAACCCACATTGAATTGATATGAGCTTCCAACTCTTAAATTCCAATGTGCCATTAAATTATTCAAGTGTGACTAATTATGTTCGTTTGTTGTTTTCTCAATTTGTGAAGGATGCCAGTCAATGTAGGATGAGTGATACACGAATAAAGGGATTGGGATATATCTTTGACATAGGAGATCCTGCAATCCTGTTTATGAATATTGAATTTTTATTCTTTTGGACTTTTGGCTCTTGTACATGATTTTACGAACTGTACTGATAAATGAGTCATCTGCTGAAGATGCTTGATCCATTCTAAGTTATTGGTCATTAACTAACTAACTTTTCTTTTCTTTTCTTTTTTCTTTCTTTCTTTCTTTCTTTCTTTTTTTTTTTTTTTTTTGTGAAGTTGGGTCATGGGGATTTTTCATCTGCAAATACAAAAGTGTTGCGAATGGTGAATACCCTTGCAGTTGATAATGAGGCAAAGCAAACAATTGAGGCTTTACAAACCGAGTTACAGAAGACAAAGGAGAAACTACAAGCAGTTGAAGAGTTGAAAAGTCAGTCAGGTATGAATGATGTGAAACTTGGTTTTTGTAGAGAATTGATGGCTATGGGAACTTAGTGAGGGGCTGATGCAAGATCTTTATTTCCGTATGTGGCACTGAAATTGTTCTAACAATCCACTCTTGCACACTGTCATTGCTTTTGGCCAAATCATGTACTTGCTGAATAGCTTGAATTGCTTCTTTATTATTTCATATGTTGATTTGAGTCTGCATTAAAGAACTGCTGTAATTATTTTTTTCTAAAATTGTTCGAGCAACTAAAGAGTTTAAAAATGTGTTAGTCATATGGCATGGATAGGGAATTACTGCTTTTACTATGTGTCAAGCCCTTTTGATATAACTGTTACACAATGAATTATTTTGTCCTGATTTGTTGCTTCATTTACGTAATTAGGTGATACTGGGAAGCTTGTAGACTCGTACATATCTGGGAAGATATTGCAGTTAAAAGAACAAATTGCAACACTTGAAAAACGTGAAGAAAGGTGGGTAGATGATTGGACTATTTAGGTACTCCAATGTTCGATCATGTTATGACTGACACATTGGAATATACACCTGGAACAGGTACAAGACTGTTTTTGCAGATAAGATCTCCGTTTTCAGAAGGGCTTGTTGCGAGCTGTTTGGTTACAAGGTATCGTACTTGTCACTGATTAATTTATGCATTTTCATAAGATATTGCTTCCATATCTTTATCGAAGCTTCTAGGAGTGTTACCTTGTAGTAGAATTTGTTCAAGTTAGTTGATTACCTTGAGTTACTTGATTTTGTCCAGTTTCACACACTCCCCTTCCTAAATTTTTATTTATCATTTATTGGTTTCTTAGAAGGAAATACTAACAAGGTGAAGGGTAAATAATCTGGTTCCATAATCTGTGTGCCTACTTTTGACACGGATCGGAACTTGTTTGACTTTGATTTGAAAATTGAAAAATCAGTGAATTATAAGTAACATGGTTGATAGTTAATGCATGTTAATGCTCTCACCACTTGCTTGGTCAACTAGGATAATATGAGCTTCCTACTGGAATCTAAAATGTTTATGTTTCTTATTCAATCTGTGGCAGATTGTGATGGATGAGCACCAACGTCCTAATGGAATTCCTGTCACACGTTTTACCCTGCAATCTATTTATGCTCAAAGTGATGATGAGAAGCTTGAATTTGAATACGAATCAGGAAATGCAAATATTTTGGTAAGATCTCCAATACTGTGTGTACTGACGTGTCCAAAGACATTCCCCTCTGTATTATATTCTATAGATTTGAGTTGAAAATATGCCTTCCAATGCCATTACATTCATTTTCATGGTGTCAAGAGTAATGGATCACTCAGGTCTTAAACAGCAATTTTCCCAGAGAATGACCCTTTTTTTTTTTTTTTTAATTAATTATTATATTTTTTTTTCTTTTTGCTGATGTTTCAGGTAAACGATTATACAACTCAGCGTGAGATATCTCATCAAGTATGGAGCAGAACTTTTCTCTTCACTTTATACAATTACATATATTCTAACACACCAGTTTCAAGTATTTGAATCATGTTACTCACTTTTTTTTTTTTCTCTCGCCACCAACTCATCTCAATTTCTATCTTTTCCTTCTGCAGATTGAGATTTTTATCCGGAAGATGAATTCAATCCCAGCTTTCACGGCCAATTTAACAGTTGAGTCTTTCAACAGGCGAACTCTATCGTAAAACGAACAGGCATATCAGATAGGCATGGAAGATGTTTTGATCACTCATTGAGACTTCTTTATCTCAAAAGAATTGTATATTCATATCTTGGATTCTTCTACTTTTTGTTGGGCAGATGATAATGGCCCTATAATGCCTCAGAATTTTCGAATTCCCAGTGTTCTGTTATGCTATGAAAAGAACTGGTTTTAGGAGTTCTCAAGTTGAGAACATTATGTCATACGTGCATCTGTCCAGTGATAGTATATTGTGGTATAATCACCATATATGATTGGATTGATGTATTGCATGTGCTACATTACATTATTTTTGTAAGAGTATATTAGTGTATTACGTATGTTATTTTCAATATTTTGTTATTTCAACTGAGAAAACATCATTTCTGATTCAAAATTTATTCTTTTTTATCTTTTTCATCCAACAATTTCATCAATCACCACAATGATGTTACTACTTACTAGGCTTATACGGTTAGCAGTGCCAATGAATTATCGTGTCTTGTTTGTATCGGTCCAAATATGATGTATCAAAGTTCGGTTTAACCAAAATACGATAAGTTAAGGTTAGCATCTCAAAGTCTAAAGTCATTTAGTCCATTAATTTATGAACTATTTTTACTTATATAAAAAAACATAATTAGATTAATCTATTTAACTATAAAAAATTTTAAAATAATTATAACTTAATAATTAATTAGATAATTTTTCACTAAACTTATTTCATAGATTAAATAATCAAATAATGTAGATTCAAAATAAAATTTAAAATAATATACTAGATGTATAATCATATCAAACATATTATTGGGTTAGGAAAAGTACAATCTATACACAACCCTTTGCTTAATGAATTTATCATGCTGACTTGTTAGTGATCTGAACTTAATAAGATCGTATCTCGAGCCACTAAGCAATTGTCTCCCCCATATAAGGTTGGTATTTTGGAATTGTAATGGTAAAAATGGTTGATCAAATGCCTCCAAGAGACACTTGAAGAGTAGACTTTGTTTGTTCGTTCAATTACTACAAACTTGGAAGTGGACACAACCCAAATATAACCTCATTGTAACTAAAATATTGTATAGGAGGCTATAGTAGTTTGCTTCAAATAATCAATTTTCTATCTGTAAAAGTTGATCCAATGCCAGACCAACTATGCAACATTTGTGCAAGCCAGCAAATGTAAACAAACTGAAAAAATTGGAACCAATCTTATATAACTAGAAAAATCATTCCAATAGGTTTATCTTGCACAAATTTAAGGTACGGTTTCCATGGCAGAAACAAAACATAACAATGCATAAACCTCAGCACCGAATGATTCTTCTGCAACTAAAATTCCAAAATACAGTAAAATCAGTTTCTCGACATAGAACATGTATTACATAAAAAAGATTGTAGTACAGATCACTGCTGTCTACCATACATTTCACAAACAATTTCTTAGAGAAACTGTAAATGCAAGTGGTGCCCAGAAAGCTGCCTTCAAAATTTCAAGATCTTAAGCCATTACCTTAGCAGACCTCACATAAAGGCTATCAACAACTTTACCCATGTTAGAGATGGTTTCTAAGGTTGATGGGTAGATGGCATCTGTCTTTGGATCTTCGAAAATTATGAGGCATCCGGCACCTTGATCTAATGTGCCAGCAAATTTCTTATCTAGAATCATCTGAGACAGTTTCCTCTCCATGTGATCCATAGGAAGTTCAATCAGTTCAGAAATATGAGCAATCTCAACTCTTGAGAATGGCTCGATCAACCTACAGAGATTCTGCTCTAGAAGAGTGTCGTACAAGGATGAGAGGTGCCTGTGAACAATAGGGTCTTCCTCTAGTTGGGATTTGAAGGTCTGAAGTGCTGTCTCGAAGAGCTTTAAAGAGCGTTTTGCATAAGCATCAGCGACTGCCTTCATGGCATCCAGCTCAGGTCCAACGTACTGTAGCCCTGCCTTGGAAGAAATTATTCCAGCAACATCCTCTGCTTGACTCACCATAATTTTGCACAACAACATATACTTGAGGCTAAACACTGCACGAGGATCTTCGAGAGCATTGAAAGCTTCAAATGCTTCAAAGAAGTAGCTGTAAGCAGTTTTGTAATCCTTCTCTTCTGCGTGAAGAATTCCGCTTTGCAAATCGATAGTACCCTGTTGAGCTGGAGGCACATAAATTGCATTGGCTGCTGTTCTTGCTGCGGTAAGTGCAGCCTTGGCTTTAGGGAGGTTTCTAAGGGAGAAGTGGAGCTTACTCTCCAATAAGTCTATGTCCACTAGAAGAAGCTTGTCATCTAATCGTCTGACCTCCTTGATCAAGGTTGACAGAAGATTTAGCGCATCTGAGTACTCTTTGTTCTCCATCAAAAGGGCTGCAAGCCTTGCCTCAACTCGTTGACGAAGGAATGTTCGTTTCTCAGCACGGGTCCATTGCACCATTTCTTTGCAAAGAGAAATCTGGAGATCAGATGTGCCTGGTATTTTAGCCACGGCATCAATAATCCCCCGAACAATTTTAGCAGTTTTAGCCTTGGGAATCAAGGAAAAGAAGGGCCTCAACTGGGTAAGAAGGCTTCGAAGCTCCTCTGCCCGGTTCTCTTGTCTAAGAAGCTCAGAGAGATGTGTGATAGCCTGTTCTTTAATCCGAAGGGATTCGGGAGAAGATGAAGGGTTCTCTAAGATGTGGTAAAGAATAGATATGGCTTCTGGGGTTTTTGCTTCCAACGCCTGTGCAATTGAGTCAGTAGTTGCTGGGAGATATGATGTCGACATTGTTAAAACTTCAAAAGTCCTGCATTATGCACAATTTAATCAGATGCATAGATACTGCATCAAGCCCTAAATCATAATTAACACTTTCTATCTCATCTACTTCTCAATACCATCTTTACTAACATGACAAACAGAAATCCCTCCATTACTCAAGATGCTCAAGACAAACACCGATATCATACAGCAACTCATTGTTGTTACCTCACAGACCCAGTTTTTACTACAATCAATAACCAAGCAATTTACTGAAAGAACATCAATTCCTCCTCCACTCAAAGAGTCAAGAAAAAAAAAAAAAAAAACATAGCAACTCACTGTTGCTACATTACAAAATTTGTCTTTACTACAAACACAAATAAACTAAGAAATTAATTCAGCATATAGCAAATCCTCCGTCACTCAACACAAACACCAATATAACCAAGCAACTCAATATTGTCACACTACAATTGATCTTACACAACCATCCACCGCTATAATACATCTCTTAACACTCATTCATCAATGCATTCAACAAAATTAGAACACTCACAAATGATCATTAGTTTCATTGTCCAACCCAATCATTTAACCTACTTTTCAGCATATCAAATAGAGTATAGTCAAATGAAACATATTATACACATGAACACACAGAAAAAAAACCCATCAAAAGTGGTATCTTAACCAAAGCCCGAGCTACCCCCATATAGTGTTACCCTAGAATTAGTTCCAATATCCTAATCAACAACAACCCATTTCTACAAATGAAATAATGACTGCTAATAACAGATTTATAAACAAAAAAAATCAGAACTATTTTTTTTTTCAAAAGAGTCCTATCAACAATAAAGTTAATATCATTCCAAAATCAATATTCACTGAAATCAATATTCACTTTCTTGGTCCTCTCAACAACCCAACTAGTCCCTCTCTCTGCCTATATACATAAACATGAACAAGTATCGCATACAATGGAAAGAGGTAAAACCAAAATCCTCTAAAAAAATAATCGGGATGCTTACTTTTACACAAATTGAATCAAAGCAGCAAACAACAAACAAAAACCCAGATAATGTTCGAAGAGAAACTAAAAAAAGATGACAACCCAGTTCATGAATAACATATCTGAAAATAACCCATTTGAATTTAACTTGTATTATTGAGAAAAAACGTACCTTTCTTGTTGGTAGAGAAAATGGAGTCGTCTGTGTTTCTCTCTCTCTCTAAAAAAGCAGCATTGTATTGTGCTCCAAGCCAGGTACAGAGAGGGCTGCTTTTAGGTTATGGGCCTTTTGTGGGCCTATTAATGGGCCTAGGCTAATTTTCAGTGGGCCTTGTTTTTTGGGTCGGGTAAGTGAATTTGATTTTAGAAGTGTTTTTGGAAAATGTTTTCCCAATATTTCCAAAAAAATGAAAAAAAGAAAATATATTGTCAAAATAGTCACGTTTGGAGTTAATACTTAATAGTAAGGATTGATAATTTGAGATCGTCTCCTATTATACATCTTTTGCCGATATTGAACATTTAAAAATAATACAATGCAATTAAACATAAGAGAAGTGAAAAAGAAAAAAAGAATTAAATTTTAGCCATTGATTTTATATGTAAATAAATAAATATATATAGAATGTTCTGAAATTTTTATTTTTAACAGATTTTATTACTGTTGTAAGCTTCATTGAAAATAAATTAATGTAATTAATGGTCTTAAAATAAAAATTTTATGATGTCCTTACCTATATTATCATATATATGTATAATAATTTTAAAAATTAATTTCATAATCAAAATTTTATGTGGTTAATCAAATAAAATTCAAATACAATATAAAGTATATAGAAAAATTAAAAAAATCTCTGGAGATTGACTTTTCCCGCAATTAGGAATTAGATTTAAATCCTTGCCACTACCTTCAAATCTTGCCGATAGGCAGTTAGGTGAGGTGGGCTAACTTCAAACGTGGAAGTAAGTATCAAAACATCGTTGAAATCTTAAAAAGTATTTTCAGAAATTTGGTGATATCAATATAAAAATATCATTAAAATATTATAATGTGAGTGACTTTCTTATTGTCAAATTAAAACAAAGGGGGAAAAAGTTACTAGATACATGAAATAAAATTTTGCTACAATACTAGTCTTCTGACTATACTAGAGCAGTTAAAGAGTTTTAAAGCCTTTTTTTTTTTTTTTTTAAATAACTTTTTTAATTCTTAAACATACAATTGTAGTTAATTGATTTCTTCTGTTGTTGACGTAATGATTTCTATTATCAACTTCCTGAGACCTAGTAACCTGCAAAAAAGTCAAAAGAAGTGGATAAGTTACCTTGACAACGAGTTGGTGCTAGCCAAAAGCACTCAATGCTTAAGGTATAAGTATAGACAATGGTAAATAGAATAAGAATATTGAAATAGAGAGTTCGACTAATGTTGATTAATGATTGAGATATGAGTACGATGTTGAGTGACAGAGAATCTTGGAGTTATGAGTATCAGTGGAGATTTTGGCAGAGTGATAGTAGGTTGCAAAATGATATTTCTCTTTATCGATTGCTCTCTTTTTATAAGAGCAGAGTTGATCGTTGTCAAACTATAACAACTCCTGAGATCAAGGGAAAGGTTCCTTTGATCCTTTATCCCCTATTAAATTAGTCAATTCCCATTTTTAATTGGTCAGCCTTCACATTAAGTTGGTTAGATTTGATTGGATATTTGGATGTTATAATTGGTTGTGGATTTCTGGGTTTCAATAGTTCTGAATTAGATATTGACCTAACATATGGATTACTATTTTGGACTATGCCTACAGCCCATCCACTGGGCCTGTACTTGCTGATTTTTCCTATTACAATAATTTTTTTTATTATATATTCTTAAATTAAAATCTACTATTCACCAATCCAAAAGCTACATTACGACCCCTACGTAGGAATATGATCCATAAAACATATATTTCAAGTATGTATTATTATTATTTTTTGGATGAATGTGTCTTACTTAACTAGTCAATGACAAAGATTATGATACCAAAGCATTGCATGATCTTAGGATACCATGATCTAATACAGAAATTGTCAAAATCTATCACAGAATGGAAAGCAATGGTAGCAAATGCATGGACAGATATTGGAAATTGTTCATCGCAAGAAATAACACTTGGCAAGTGGTGAGCCAATGCAGAAGGTCACGTGAGACACACGTCATGTTGCACCACAACAAGAAACCCTAAAAAGCTATAACTTGATGAAGTTGGGAGACACACCAAATTTCCCTTTCAATTCAGTATGACTTGTATACCATTATACATCTTAAATCTTTCCCTTCTTTTATTTTAATTTTAAATTATTAAGGTTATTTTCACTATACAGAAGATGCAATGAACATGAGAATTGTGTATATTTTCTTGCAAGGAAAGAAGTGGCTAGAACTAAAGTTAGTGAGGGACAAATAGGAATGATCTTGACACAAAAATAGGAATCTTCACACTTTCTGATGGAAGCACTGCAAAGGCATTTATCCAAAGCATCAACATTTTGCTACTAGGAAAAAATCTTCCGGTCGGAACGATACTAATGAGTGAGTCTACTTCACTGATAACACGTCATTTTGATGTAACATCCAAATTCGTGTGTTGTAATTTATGAAGTCGGACGAGTGCAATACTTCACTCTCAATACCAATTTCTCTTATTAGTGTCATTTTTAGAATATGCATGCATAATAACTGCTGTTAATACTTGATGGTCCATAGCGGCTTGAATACTATTTGGCTTTTGTCACATATATATATGTACTCAGAATCTAATGTTGGATATTCAAGAAGGATCTCTAGTGATCTGTCCATATCAAGAACAATAATTTCTTTTAATTTCTCTTCGTAAACTATATTCGCTGTTAATGAAATTTCATCCGTCCATATCAAGACCAATAATTTCTTTTAATTTCTCTTCGTAAACTATATTTGCTGTTAATGAAAAGATTTCAATTTTGCTTTATATACAATCAAAATAAATTTTAAAAGAATATACAATCACATGCGTATAATTAAAATAATTAACTTGATTATTTTTACATATATTTTTTTGCGAGGATTTACCGTCAAATTCAATTGTAGTAATAGACGAAAGTGAAAGTGTAATGTAAATTCGAGTCATTTGAAGCAAAAACACATCTTAGGATTCGTGGGGATTGATTTTTCTATTAATTTCTTTCTCTTTTTACTGCTCTTGAAGGATGATATTGATTTTTAAATATATATTCCCCTTTGAAGCTTTGATTACCACAAGATTTTTCAACTTGCGATTACCTTTGGATTTGGAGCAATGAGAGCTCCCACTAATGCGTGTTCAACGCTTGGGCCATGCTTATATATGTGTCAACGGCATTGACATTTTCGCACATATAATCAATCACCGAGTACTTATATATACACAAAGTCAATAATGCTCTCTGTGATTAATAATAATGATACTGCACACATATATAGATAGATGATAACTTTTTGTGGTTATTTCTCAGCAACAACGACTTTGACATTGCAGGTAACTTTTTTGTAATGGGAATAGATAGACCATTGAATAGGTGGAATAAAGACAGCATAAGTTTGGCAAATAATTTTAGCTTAATTATTTGCTGTTGCATGCTTCCGTTAAAGAAACGAATTTCAAGAGAGGGGTGAAAGAATTTAAGGAGGTCTTTTTAGGCATTTGTTTGGATTATAGACATAGACCTGTATATATATATATATATATATATATATATATTGTTCATACTTAATTTACCTTGTTTGTTTTCACTAGTCGTTTCTAAATTAGTCGGCATCCATAAAATATGCATCATTTTTAGTTATATGCTATCGCATGCCTCTATAGAAGAATTTTAAAAGTGGGGTGAGAAAAGAATTTATTAGCGAGGTATTTGTATTAGTGTAATATTTTGGCATAGATATCATATATTTGGATGCATGTACTTATTTTAATAATGTAATTGTGTATTTTATTTAATTTACAAACAGTTATACCACATAAACTAGTTAGCACTCATAAACTATTTGTTTTTCCTTTTACATCCAATCTTTTGATGAAAATAATTTAATAAAGAGCTCATGCTCCCACATTTGTATGATAAACAATAATTATTTTTAGGATTTAAAAATCAGATTGAGAACACTATTCCATGCGGTTCAATAATAGAAAATATTTATTTTATTTGATAATAATTTACATTAATTCAAATCGCTCAATCGTGGACATCGTAACAAATAAAATTGAGTTTTGATTAGGTTTTTAATATGTTATGATAACATTAATAGAATACACATGTGAAAACCTGAATTGAAAGGTGACTTAAAGTCAAATCATGGAAGTCAGCATCACATACATACGTATAGAGTTATCTAGCACACCTAACAAAGGCTCAAACCAAGCATGCCTTTGACCTATATATTAATATATGTATGCATGTACTTATTAATATTAATATTTGTATTAGTGCAATATTTTGGCATAGATATCATATATTTGGATGCATGTACTTATTTTAATAATGTAATTGTGTATTTTATTCTATTTAATTTTCAAACAGTTATACTACATAAATTAGTTAGCACTCATAAACCATTTGTTTTTTTTTTTTTTTTACATCCAATCTTTTGATGAAAATAATTTAATAAAGAGCTCATGCTCCTACATTTATATGATAAACAATAATTATTTTTAAGATTTAAAAATCAGATTGAGAACACTATTCCATGTGGTTCGGTAATAGAAAATATTTATTTTATTTGATAATAATTTCGATTAATTCAAATCGTTCAATCGTCGATGTCGTAAAAAATAAAATTGAGTTTTGATTAGGTTTTTAATATGTTATGATAACATTAATAGAATACACATGTGAAAACCAAAATTGAAAGGTGACTTAAAGTCAAGTCATAGAAGTCAGCACCACAAACATCCGTATAGAGTTATCTAGCACACCTAACAAAGGCTCAAACCAAGCATGCCTTTGACCTATATATTAATATATGTATGCAGGTCAAAGCCTACGATTGAGACGACTCATTAATTATTAGTATATGTGGAAATTAGAATGAACTTATATATATATATATATATATAGAAACAGAAATTACCACAGATTCTCAATGTCGGTAAAGCAACAATATTAAAAAAAAAAAAAGCGTACCAACTTAGAAAATTGATGAACATGGTCACTCATTATTAAGAGGCACAAATTTTTCAATCCAAACCCATCAAAAGTACACTTTTTCTTATTAATATATTGAATTTAGATAAAGGTTTTTGTCTTTATATGTAGGTAATGAAGATAAAAAGATAAACTCAAAATTTTGAAACGAACGCAAACTTTTAATTGTGCAATTGTGTTGCCATAATATAAATGTGTACAGAAAAGGAGGAGGTGAAGTGAGTGGAAAGAAAACCACCACAAATGAAGAAATGGGAAGGAAGAACCCTAAAGATGTGGAGTGCTCAACCACCAACTTAATGTATGGCTTGTTTGACTTCTTTTAAATAAAATAGTAAAAAGGAGAGGAATTTGGTTTGGTGGTTTGATCAATTTTATTGGTCCAAAATTAGTTTTTTATATGTGGGTTTTGTGTCCAAGTTCATTTTGACTTATTTTATATATGTGGGTTAAATTTGAATGGAATTGGTGTGAGTGTGTATATGTGAACAGGAAATCCAACAAAGAGAAGGCATGACACATGTTTATTGCTAGAAATTCAAGATAGAAAGCTAGTAGTGTGCTCTGCATTGCAGATTGGAAATAAGACCAACATGTCAAAATACATTCCAATTAATGAGTATCTATAGTAAGCATCAATATTAATATATTAGAAGCATTTATATGGGGGAAAATGTGCTTTTAAATGATAGTATTCTGTAATGCTTAAAATATTAATGAACTATTGTATTTATTTTTTATTTTTCAGGAAGTACTTAAAGTCATGAAAATGTTCTCGATGAAGAACTTTTTTGATGCATAATATTTGTCTTAAAAATATGTACTAAAAAAGCATTTCCTTTTGCAAAAGTTCTTGAAAGTCATAGAAGTGCTAATTGGATTTCAAAAGCACTTTTTATCTAATTAGAAAAAAATAGCGGAAAATGGTGAAAAAAGTTTTTGATCACTGTTTTCAACCTCATTAGTGCAAAAAATCCAAAAAAAAAAAAAGAAAAGAAAGAAAGACACAAGTAAAGTATTGAAATCCACCACTGAAATAATGGACAACAGTAAATAACAATTTGAGTAAGGCGTGGTGTCTCAGTGGAGACCACGTTGCCTTGCCTTTGCCAATCCAACAAATGATAGGGTTCAACTCATGTTTGCCATCTAATTTATGATGATTTTTTCCTTCATTAGTTGGCTTCTCCTCTCTCTTATGGGAACTTTTCTCCCGTCTTCGAGAGTCTTATTTCTAAGCTGCGCCTTAGTAGATCTATTTTAGAGTATCCGATAATATGTAATATATATTTATATTTGTATTATAATACATAAAAAAAAACAATAAATAACAATTTTTCATGATATTTGACCATCTTGAACTTAAAATTCTCAAAATCTAGTAAGGTCGTTTACTTATATCATACATCAATGTCAATTAGATTAAACCTCAATACATCTATCAAACTGAGTCAAACTTTATAGCAAACATTGCAACCCTCTTGCAGTAGGGGGGGATGTACAGCTAGGTTTTGACTTGTGTCAATCTCAATCGTACAAAGAGAACACGTGGCAATCAAACAATTGGTTGATGGGATTTACTTGATGTTCATAGGATTTAATCAGGGGCCCACAATTACCCAATTTTTTATGCGTTAATGGGTTCCACGTAGGATTGAAATTCATTTGGTCTCCACTTTGTCTCCCGCTTAGTTCTCAACTCTTCTTTCCTTGTACTTGAAAATCTAAGCATAGCATACATCATCTTAACGTTTAGGTTGGCTTGCAATTGAATGTGTTGACCTGTCTTGCCGACCAACCAATCACTTGCTGCCACGTTGCATATAAAAATTTATTGATATAAAATATTTTGTATCAATAAATTTATTATAATAATATTTTGAAATCTATAATAATAATAATAACAATAATAATAATAATAATTCTATGACCATAAGTGCTTTTAAATTTTTAAATTATTAGAATCATCAATGAAAGTCATGTATTATATCTGAATTGAACAGGAGAAATAAATTTTTTAAGGAGAGAAAATTTAATAAATAAAATAAATGATTTTAATTGATAGTCCTAATAATTTAAAAATTAGGAAGCACTAACTGTACAAGTTCTTATATATATATATATATATATATAAGATTGGACTTTATAGGATTTTAGTTGGGTGTGTGATAATAAGAAATAAAGAAAATATACGGATATTAATCCAAATAATTTGTTTAATGATAAATGAAGAATGCACCATGCTTGAACTAAAGTGTAGTGATTGTATTTTTATTTGTACATATATATATATTGGATTTAATTAATTCATAGGTGGTCATGATACATTTTTCAGATGTAGGTCGGAATTATATAGAAGATTCTTGTTAACAAAAAAAAAAAAAAAAATTATTGAATGATTATATTCTAGGCTTATAAGTACATAATCATTCCATTTTGAATAAATTTCATGCACTGAGCTTTTTGTTTAAATGTTATGATTACAATCACAATTCTAGTTCCTCTACATATTTTGAGAAGCAACTTCGATTTTTTTTAATTATAATTTTTCTTATGGCCTAATTTCAAATACTTCTTCTGGACATGATGCTTCACTTTTGAGAAGATAGTCATGATGTTGGCTTGAAAAATTAATTAGAGTCCTTCACAAGCCCATAAAAAAAATAAAAAATAAAAAAACTTTGGAAATGGCGCTATATATATTTTGTAAGAGAAGGAAAAAAAGAAAAAACATTTTAGAGTAAGATAAGACTAATTATTATTACGTCGAGTATTATATTTAACATCAAAACTTTTCATTCGAAAAATAAAAATAAAATTTCTTGATTGACATTTAAGTCCATGACAACATAATCAAATGTAAACCAGAGCAACCCTATATATGAACTACATAGCATTTACATATGTTAAATAATTTAAAGAATTTCTTTACAATATTAGTAGATATTTAAGGCCTTGTTTTTCTTTTAAACATTAACCAAAACTATAATAATTATACATTTGTTTTTTTTTTTTTTTTCTAAAGCACTAAATAGCCGAGTTTATGTTTTACCTGTACCAAAGAATTGAAATAAGTTTTTATAGCACCATTTCATAGTCTTTTTTTTTTTTTTTTTTATTGACAAAAATACCTATGTTTTAAAATATTGATGTCTGAATTCAGTCGACCCAAGTTCTTAACTCAATACTGTAAATAAAGCAAAACAAAGACAAAAAACAAGAGAAAGAGAAGAGGAAGAACAGTGAATGTAAATAGATTTTTATGTGGTTCGATCCAAAAAGATGCTTATGTCTACACCTATTTTTCTGGTTATTTTGACAGAGTTACAATATATTATCGATTATCGTTTTTCATTTTGTTACAATAAATTCTTAACCCCTATTTATAATGTGGAATGTTACAATTTGAGTACAATTAGAATAGGAAATAATTCTACATTAATCACACTTCTAAAATCGGCGTCCACTATTTTAGAGATAAATTCCACCAAATAGGAGTTTGGTTTTACTTCCAATTCTGGTAGTTGACTCTTCTTCAATTTAAACTGTTACCTTTATGAAAAAATTCCTTTAATGAACACTTTGAACTGCGAGCTGAACCTCGCTCTGGGTGACATAGAGCTGAGCATAAGGTAGTTTTGACCATGGTTGACCAGCGATCTGAAAACTGAAACAACGATCTGAGAGCTCGTTCCTGCGAGCTAGGTGTTAGCGAGCTGAGTTTTTATCTATTGGGTCAATCCATTGAATTAGTTGGCTCTTACCAGCTCACTTATGCAACCTCAAATATATCCACAATATAAAATATTAAAAAACCTACGAAAAAAAAAAAAGATGTGAATTGCGTCCTAATCGATGAATATGTCTTTAACATCATCAACCATCTATTTCATCCATTCTCCCACAACAACATCAATAACTACATCCATCAACAACATCCAAAAATAATAATAATAATAATAAAATAAAAAATAATTAAAAAAAGTTAGAACAATCTAGTTATGGGTTCGAACTAACATTAGCACTCATATAAAAAATAAAAATAATAATAATAAAAAGGAAAATTGAAAGAGATGATGAGGGGTGCTTCTTATACTAGGCTTGTTGACAATGGTTACTTGTTGGTAGATGGTGATGGAGGAGGACGCGGAAAGGAGACAACGAGAGAAGAAAATGGAAGAGAGGGAGATGGAAAAGTTTTTATTAGTTTTTTTTTAATTTTTTAAATAAGGGTATTTATGTCTTTTTATTAATAGGTACTAATATAACTTAATTCTTTAATGCTAATTAAACATGAAATCAAATTTTTAGTGTTATTTCTCACAGTTTACTCTTATACATTTATCTAATCATCAGCCAAGATTAAATGGGTAAGGCCAACGATTTTTTTTCCTCGGAAAATGAATATTATGATAAAATTTTATCTGCCTTTGTAATTGCTTGAGACCGACAAGCTTTTGACATTGGTTTTCTTGTCTTCGTTTTCACCCACATAAAAACTACAATTAGTAAACCGAAAACAGTAGCCTGCACTATACATTCAAGGAATAATTCAAAAACTCATTATTTTGTTTCGCTTAGTGCAGTGAAATTCATATGGTTTCACCTAACTTTCACCATTTTTCTGATCAGTGAAGGTTGTCATATCTTCATCATCCAACGATGGACACGATGTCTCAAAAGAATTAAATTGCGTTTGAGTATTTTTTATAAGAAATATTTACGTTTGACAGCACTTTCTACAAAAACAAACAATAATGGAAACTTTTTGTAGAAACATTGAGATGCTTTCAAGGAAGCTTACACAATTACACTTCAAGTATTTTTTTTTTTTCTCTATCTAATAACAAGAATGCAATCATTTTATTGTTTAAACTATATATATATTTTTTCCTTCTAACTATTTAAAACTGATATTTATCAATATAAAAAATCCCATGAGCGTTACCAAATTAAAAAGATTGTTTTTATAACATTAAAATTAATGTAAGTTTTAAAATTAGTGTTAAGATATAAAAATGATTTTTTTAGCACCACTATAATTAGCAAGGAAAAGACAATAATTCATAAATAAAGATAATAGTTTGTATGAAAACTAACTTTGTTCACAAACTATTTGATATTAAAAAATTTCATTTTCATAGTTCGATGCTATAATTTCATAACTGACACTATTTTAATTATTGTTTGATAAATTTTAATAATTATTTTTTTAATAAATACTTTTTGTTAGTGTATATGTAGTTGGTAGGAAATTAGTTTTATTATCATTATCATTTTAATAATGTTGATTGGTTTATAGATACCTGGTAAGTTAGATGGTTTTCTCTTAATTCAAATATAATTTCTGGCCGAGTGATCACATATAAAGTTTTCATCTCTTAATTTCTACAGTGTATAAATATTTCGAACAAAATTGTTATGAATAAACCATGAAATGAACGAGACAAAGAAATCAAAGAATCTAACATGTGTAATATGAATATAGGATGCTAAAGCTAAAAAACAAAACAATAAACATATAAAAACAGCCACGAATGCGCATGCATGTGAGCATCTATATATATGCACACACACGAAAAGCACACTTCGTGTGTGTGACTTCATTTGAATATCTCGACATGATAGGTTTCACGCATGTCTTCTTGGCAGTGTAAAGACAAATATCGAAGACCTATCATAATTTTATAAACTTCTACTCCAATTAATGCACCTCTAAACAGCCAACAAAAGCTGGAAGTTGTTAAGGCATTAGATAATTAATTACTTAGATTATTTTTATATCACAGTTGGCATGTTTGATTTTATTAACTTAATAATTTTTATTGAAATAGATAAAAAGGCTTTTAGAATTAAAAGATATTTTAAAATGATCCTTACAAAGTTTATATACGTATAACTTTTTAATTTTTATTATATTTTAAATCTAAACTACTAAACTTTCAAAATTTTAATATGTATAAAAATTGATATTTAATTATCAAGACCTCTTATGTAGTCATAAAAGAAATCTTATAACATGAACTAGCCATTGATTGTAGTTAGGCCTCATGGCGATAAACATTTGGCCCCCATGCAGTGTGTGCGATTCTACATCCCAATAAACTAGCCCCCCACCTTAATTGTGTGAGTTTCACTCTCACTTGTGTAGGTCATCTCTTACTTTTGTGTGAGATACTTTCTCTCATATGAGAGTTATTCCTCAGACTGTGTTCTAAAGTCAAATCTCGTCTGATTTCATTTGATTTCTGAACTTATGCTAGCTAAAAAATAAAAAAATAAAAACTAGCCACTGATTCATTGATAAGAGGTATATATATATGGAGTAAGATCGGGGGACATAAGTTTTTACACAAATTTGTTGACTGTTAGATTATAAATATTTTAATGGTTTAGATCTATTCACACATTTATACACAACTTAAATTTACACTCTACATAAATATGTTTTTTCATCTTTCTTTTCACCATTAATTACATAATATCTCCCCTCTTCTCTCTCTTATTAATTATGACTTAATTTTACAACTCTATATTAATATAGTCCTCTCCTCTCTTTTCATTGTTATATTATCTTTCTCATCTCTCTAATTAATATTATTTATATATATATTTAAAACTTCTCCAACTAATATTAAAAATCAATCAATTAATATCATTTTCACTCATTGAAATTCTTTGCATCTTTATTTTTTTATTTATTTTTAAATTATGTTATTTTCAAACATGCATATATTTAATAGTATCTCAAAAAAGACTCACACACACACACATATATATATAATTTCTTTTCCACATAGTCCATAAAGTACCAAAAAAAATTATTATTTTTTCTCCTCTCCATTGTCCATAAACGCATAAAGAAAGAAAAGAAAAGAAAAGAAAAAACAATTTTTTTAATATATCTCTTTTCTATCCTTATCATCTATCACACAAAATAAAAAAGTTATAAATCACATTTTCATTTAATTTTTTCTCTCCATTTAATTAATCAAATTACACAAATAATATATGGATTTCAAGCTCTCAATATAAACTTTCAAACAAGATCCATATTGCATATATTTAAACAAATATATTGATTACAATAATTCAAAATCAAAAATCAATTTAAAAAAAAAATATTTTTGGTACAAGCATGATGTGTAATAAAAAAGATAAAAATAATATAATTTAAAAATGTGCTTAAAAATATATATAATTTAAAAATTAATAAAAGAAAAGATGTGAAATCATTGATTGGGTGAGAAGAATATTAATTGATAACTTATTAATTTAATATTAATAGGAGAGATGAGACATGATGTAATTAATGGTGAAGAGAGGATGAGAAAACACATTTATATGGAGTGTGAAATTAAGTTGTGTATAAATGTGTGAGTAGATCTAAACCATTTAAATCTTCACAATCCAATGATCAACAAATTGTGTCAAAACTTGCATAATTATCAAGACCTCTTATATAGTCATAAAAGAAATCTTATAACATGAACTAGCCATTGATTGTAGTTAGGCCTCATGGCGATAAACATTTGGCCCCCGTGCAGTGTGTGCGATTCTACATCCCAATAAACTAGCCCCCCACCTTAATTGTGTGAGTTTCCCTCTCACTTGTGTGGGTCATCTCCTATTTTTGTGTGGGATGCTCTCTCTTGTGGGAGTTATTTCTCAAGCTGTGTTTTAAAGTCAAATCTCTTCTGATTTAATTTAATTTAATTTAATTTCTGAACTTGTGCCAGCTAAAAAAAAAACTAGCCACTGATTCATTGATAAGAGATGTATATATATATAAAAGGAAATATTGCTTAATTTTATACTAAAAATAAATTATCGACTAAATAATTATAATAATCACACAACAACATTTGACTGAATCTATTAAGATTTTATCAATTAATACACGCTTTAAAGAAAGAAAAAATGTATATAATGGTTGCTTCTCTAAACTTCTTCATAGAGCACTACCAATTAATTATTATTTTGAAGCTACTGTCAATGGAAAAGCACTTTCACAAGAAAGACACTTCCAAAACACCCTTTACAAACAAGTATTGTGAACTTAAATCCATGGTCATCACATTATAAATTCAATGGAAAAGTCTTGATCATTATATTAATTAATTAATATCCACTTTAATTATGACATTAAAATAGAGGGAATATTATTACCAAGGAAGAAGACGCATATATATCATATATGGGCATGGACCACCAAATTTAGAAGAGCCAAAAAGGCAAACTCTCTGATCTCTCACTCTTCATATGTCGATTGTCAACTCAATCCATTACCAAAAAATATTATTCATATCATTCACAGGCTATATACCTCTCTTTCAAAGTCCAAAGAGTTATGAAAATGTGCTTCAAATTTTTCTTTCCTGACCCCCACAAAAATTATAATAGTTAAAATAAATAAGATTGAAAAAAATTGTCTACGCTTTTATCTGGTACAAGTGTTATCCACGTGGTTTATAGTGCATGTGGGGCTCAAAATTTGCTCATGAAGAGTTCAATTGTGCTGAGAATCTCTCACAGGAGAGAGAAAGAGAAGAGAGAGAGGGATTGGCATTATAAATTGAGCGCAACCCACTTGCTTCATTTTCACCAAAGAGTAAGACAAACAAATATTGTGTGTGTTGTGAGAGAGAAGAGAGAAGAGAGACACAGAAAGAGAGAAGAGAGAGAGATAATGGAAATGGAGGGAAGAAGGGAGAATAACACCAGAGGAGATCAAAACAATAAGGGTCTGATGATTGAAGAGAACACAGTTGATTGGAGAGGGAGACCATCCAACCCTGACAAGCATGGAGGAATGGAAGCTGCTGTATTTGTTCTTGGTATATATTATATAAACATCTCTTTCTTCATATATCTATATATTTCCAAATTTATATTTGTTTATTTTTATTATTTCATTGACATGCATGTCTAGTTAATCTTTCTGTCTTTTACTCTATGTTTCATGCTACTACTATTTAAGATAAATTATAGTTTTTGATTCGGCTCACAACTTTTGACATGAAAATACATAAAAAGTCTTCACTTGCTGTTATAAAGATTCTTTCTTGATTTTTGGACTTGATTTGGTTGCACAACTTCACTTTTTGATTTCTTTGGAAATTTCATATACTTGCTTCTATATATATATATATGAAACAATATACTTGCTTATTTTACTCATGCATAGTGGGTGTAACAGTAAAAGCATTGAGTAATAGTATCAAGTGGTTAATTCATTATTTACCTTATCTCTCTCTCTCTCTCTCTCACTCTCTCACTCTCTCACTTATTATATATGTTTATATATTGTCATGCTATATTTTCTTTTTTGAAACTATCATAATTAAGTTTATTTGATTATTGATGTTCTTGTACTGCAATTAATTTTCAGGGCTACAAGGATTTGAGATAATGGGGATTGCAGCAGTAGGGAACAACCTGATAACATATGTAATAAATGAGATGCACTTCCCTCTGTCAAGGTCAGCCAATATAGTGACAAACTTTGTTGGAACTATCTTTCTCTTGGCCCTCCTTGGTGGCTACCTCTCTGATTCTTATCTTGGGAGTTTTTGGACCATGCTCATCTTTGGCTTTGTTGAACTTTCAGTGAGTCTTTTCTCTTTCAATTCGACTTTTATCCTTTTCTTATTGTCTCTCTCTCTCTCTCTCTGTGACCTGATCATTTTCACCTCCTCAACAACACTCATGGTTTAAAATATATGTCCTCTTTGGATCTTCTTAACATGTAACCTCTAGTATGCATATCTACAAGGGTGGAGAAAATTTCTTCTCAAATTGCAGAAGTAGATTTCTAAACAATTTATGTTAAACTACATGTTAAAAAATTGTCAATTATGATCATAATCACATCTTCTTCTTATAACTTCTACTAGTAAATGAAAATATTCTTAATAATTGATTATTGTGTATTCGTGGATATATATTAAAATAATACTACACTTATTTAAAATGTGTCAAAAAAAATGATATGATAAACTGATTTGTAACTGTCACATTAATTTTATAATGATATATTAATTATATAGTAATTATGTATAAATTTGTCATGTTATATTATTATATTTATAAATTTGGATAAATTTTTTGACAGTGTAATATTAATCTATATGTTAACATAATCCACCTTTATTTATTTATATGCTAATTATGAATTGGATTTTATGTAACATTTTTAGGGGTTCATACTACTGTCTGTCCAAGCTCACCTTCCCCAACTAAAGCCACCCCAATGCAACATGATAACTGATGGAGAAAACTGCACAGAGGCAAAAGGCTTCAAGGCCTTGATGTTTTTCTTGGCACTGTACTTGGTGGCACTAGGAAGTGGATGTGTTAAACCCAACATGATTGCTCATGGTGCCGACCAGTTCAACCAAAACAACCCCAAGCAATCCAAGAAGCTCTCCACCTACTTCAATGCTGCTTATTTTGCCTTTTCCATTGGTGAACTTGTTGCCCTAACAATCCTTGTTTGGGTCCAAACTCATTCAGGCATGGATATCGGCTTTGGAGTCTCGGCAGCCGTCATGGCCATGGGGTTGATCAGCTTGGTTTCTGGCACTCTCTATTACAGAAACAAGCCCCCTCAAGGAAGCATTTTCACCCCCATTGCACAAGTAACTATCATAACTCTTCATTCTCTTACTACATATCTTTCTATTCTACGCATAATTTTTAATTTAATTGTTACTAACATATTATCATAACTAACTTGATCTGTGCTAAAAATCATGGGTTTGATTTTCTCATGTGATTATATTATGATTTAATATTTCATATTTGAATTTATTATGTGTTTTTATTTGGATTTGATCCACATGCTAAGTCTATCGTATGAAAGGATGTGTTAAGGAGATTTAAAGAGTCTTAAATTATTAGTTTGACTATTTTCTATAAGCTTTCAGATCTACTAGTTACCAACAACCTTAGATAGTTTTATATCATTAATTGAATCGTTTTTTATTATTTTTTAAGTCTAGTTACTAACAATTATCACTAAAATACATCATATTTAATATACTTTTGTTCTTTTTAAATATTTTTTAAATGTTAACTCTGAATATGACAAGTTTATAAAAGTTAACAATTCGCATGTTAACAAACTACCGACATTCACAGTTGATAATCTTCAACTATACTATGTTATCCTGCCTATACGATGAGATTCGTTATGATTAAGACTCAAAATATGTTTTTTAAGTGTTTCTTTTGTGCACAATCAGAAATAGTATCTTTTCACGAAGCTTTTTGTATTGAAGTTTAAGTGTGTTCATTCACCTGATTAGCTGTATAGTTTTGTTTCCTTATGTTAATCACAAAAAAGTAACATGTAGATTATTGAATAACGTAAGATCATAAAGGCAAATAAACACATAAAGTATGTCTGCTGACTCATTGTCATATTAAAAAAAGATTATAGTAAAATTTATCATATTGTCTTAGAAGATATTTATCCAAAAAAGATGATTCAATGATTGTATCTAATTTCAGTTGATTTATTTCTATCTTTATCTTCAGGTTTTTGTAGCTGCCTTTCTAAAGAGAAAGCAAATATGTCCTTCTAACCCACAGACGCTTCATGGAAGCCAAAACTATGTGCCAGCGAACACTGTGGCCTTGCCCTCTCAGTCTGGCAATTTACTCCACACAAATAGATTCAGGTAAAATTCTAAGACTGTAACTCCTGTCACTCATCTATGCTGAAAACCAATTCTCAAAATATTTAATTAAATATATATATTCTCTCTCTCTCTCTCTCTCTCTCTTTTTTCAATTTTGAATTAACCAAACACTTGTTTTTCTCTAAATCAGTTTTTCAAATATTACTACAATCATATTTTAATTGAATTCCTTTCTCAAAAAAGCAAAAACCAAAAACTTGTCCTCAATTCCTTAATATATATATATGGTTTTCATAAGGTGTTTGCAATATCAAGATAACCTTTTCGTGATAGTTAAAAACCATCAAGACATTGTGTGTAAGTGTGTGTGTGGGGTTTTTTTCGGTTAATTTATTTTTTATTTAAATATATTTGGTGATATATGTGGATAAGCATTTAGAACCCAGTTACTTGAATTTTTCAGGTGCTTAGACAAGGCCTGCATCAAAATTCAAGATGGGACCAATACTAAAGAGAGTCCATGGAGATTGTGCACCATCACACAAGTAGAGCAAGTGAAAGTACTCCTTTCAGTGATTCCAATTTTTGCCTGCACAATTGTTTTCAACACCATCTTGGCTCAACTCCAAACCTTCTCAGTCCAACAAGGCAGTGCAATGAACACAAAACTGACCAACTCCTTCCACATCCCTCCGGCTTCCCTCCAATCCATCCCCTACATTATGCTCATCTTCGTGGTACCTCTATATGACACTTTCTTTGTCCCCTTAGCAAGGAAATTCACCGGCCATGAATCAGGAATCTCCCCGTTACAACGTATAGGATTTGGCCTCTTTTTCGCGACATTTTCAATGGTTGCAGCTGCCATTATGGAGAAAAAGAGAAGGGACTCTGCTTTGCATTCAGGGGAGATAATATCCATCTTCTGGATCACCCCTCAATTCTTGATATTCGGATTGTCCGAAATGTTCACTGCAGTAGGACTAATTGAGTTCTTCTACAAGCAATCCTTGAAAGGCATGCAAGCATTTTTGATAGCCATCACTTATTGCTCATACTCATTTGGATTCTACTTGAGCTCAGTATTGGTTTCTCTAGTAAACAAGTTCACTTCAAGCTCTTCAAATGGAGGTTGGCTCGGTGCAAATGATCTCAACAAAGACAAGCTTGATTATTTCTATTGGCTTTTAGCAGTCCTCAGCTCTCTCAATTTCGTCCACTATCTCTTTTGGGCTAGCTGGCACTCTAGAAATTCCTCTACAGCTCCAATAAGCACTTTTGACCAATATGAGAAAAATGGAGATAATCAGGATCACTATAGCTTTAACTCTTCATCAAAACACGTTGGAGAAAATATTCCTTAAATTAGCTAGTTTAATACTCTAATATATCATTGTATGATTTCATTATCAAATGGCATTTCCACAGTAATTATCATAAGTCTTGTGTTGTAATTATATATAGAGAATGCAAAAAATCTACTTTAAAAAACCAGTCTTTGCAGATTAGCATCTTGAACATGTTAATTTTCTTAAATGTTTTTATCTTTTCTCCTTATTTGCTATTTTTCCATATTCAGCCAACTTACTGATATATAACATTATAGTTACTTATATGTTCATGGACATATTCTGATAATAATCATACCTTTCAATATAGAGATCTAAAATTTAAATAATCTTTTAAAATTATTGAAAAAAGTGTTACTATCGATTATATGTAATGTTATTTAAACTATATCATATATTGCTTTTTAATATTTGTTGTTGTCGGATGATTTCAATAAAGTTACGTAAAAATAAGATAAGAAGCTGACAATTCAATATCCCTTTAATAAAATGCAATATTCTGTCCTGTGCAATAAAGGTAGGAGTATTTAACGTAGAAAAGGCGCAATTTTGTATGGTTTCCAAGGTTCTATGAGGAATTCAGGTCCAAAGCCACTAACAAGATTCAATGAATTCTCCTTTTTACTTTGTCCACTTTATCTGCAAATCAGAGTCATTCGTTCGTCAAGGAGAGGACGCTTACCAACAACAATATGTGAGTGGTCACGGCCTAAGTAGTGCTTTATTACTTGAAGGGGCTCTATCTCCATTTCTCTCTTTATATGCGATGCATGTATATGGAACATAATCAACTCTACTCTACAGAAGTCAAAAAGAGAAAAAGTTATCGTTTTTTTTAAAGAAAGCAAGACTGACACGAGAGAGAGATCGGTGATCCATTTTTTTAAAAGAAAAAATTCCTTACAAGAGAGAAAGTAGAAGTTACCACTTTTACTTGTTGTCTTGTCAAATGACACAACTTTCTGATGAGGGACATGTCCCAAACATGTCTTGCTGTTGGAGCCTAGCAGAAAAAAAAATAAAAATAAATAGCTACCTATTCTCAGTTCTCATGAAATCACTGGCCATATTATTCATGAAAATGTTGGGTAAAAGAATGGCAGCTATTGGCCCCCTCCACCATATAAAACAAAATTCTCGCCTGTGAGTCATGGAGTTCCATCATTTCTTAGTCATAAACTTGATAATTCACCACTATAACCAACACTACATGTATTATGAAATAAAATGATAGTCATAGCATGAAGAAATAAATTTGGTCAAATGGACCAAAAACAATGGATTTTCATTAGATTATTTAGTATGTATGTATGGCTTATGCAATTATATATTTTCAATCATGTAGCATTAGAAAATTTGAGATATGTTTGCTATTATATAAGAACTGTGTAGAGAATAAAAGGTTCAATATTTATTTTAAATTATGAAATTTAAACTCTAGAATATCAATCATCTAGCTAGAGATCATGTCACCATTACATTGGACCGGAACGAGAAAACTGAATTAGGAGGAACCAAAGTACACCTAAGAAACTATCAACAACATATATGATAGTAAACATGCATATTATTATAGGAGAACGAATTTATAACATAATTATATTTGAACTATCTCTTATAGGAAGTTTAAAAACTAAAGTTTTAACTACCTACACAAATTAAAATCCTCCTTTCAATCAAGTCAGAAAAATAGCTTAAATAACTCATAGAAAATCAACCAGCATAAAAGGAATAACAATAAACTAAAGCCAAAAAAAAAAAAAAATTGTAATAGAAGAGACCCAATACTTTAAAATTTGTTGAAGAATTAAGTCATGAAAATTCTATCATGATGAATACTGTTCAGTTGTCGACTTTCATGAGGTGCGTTTTTTTCTAATATATTTGCCTGTGAAATAAATAATAATGTTATTGCAATAAAATTAATAACTTATAAAGACTTTTTCAAGCGATAAAATTGTAAACAAACTAACATCAACAAATGATAGTCATAGAGTCGAATGGTTGCTGGTGCCGTTGGCACCAGTCAACCTCCACGCCATGTGTAGGCGTGGTTCGACACCCTCCCCCCCCCCCCCCCCCTCTCTTTATATATATAATATATAATATATTAATAATTTCTGTCCCACCATCAGTATGGGTTGTTCTCCCACCTTCATGTGAGTGGCTCTCTCCCACTTGGAGTCGTCCCCCCAGGTCGTACCACAATATAATATCTCAGTTCAATGGTCCTGGTTGTTCTCTGGACTTGTCCCAATTGTATTAAAAAAAACAAAAAAAAAAAAACAAATGATAGTCATAGTACAAAGAAATAATTGTGGCCAAATGGTTCAAAAAGATGGATTTTAATTAGACTATTTATGTGTGTGTATGTGCGCAATTATATATCTATGTCCAATCGTGTAACATTAATTGTGGACTTTGGTGGCTTCTTTTTTTTTTTTTTTTTTTTTGTGAGAAACATTTAGACTTCCTTTGTTCAAACATAAGAGTGCAAATGACATTTGTATGGCTACTTTGGAGAATTGGAACCTTTTTTTTTTTGGACCGGTTTTATATTATATAAGGATTATATAGATAATAGAAAATTCAATATCTATTTTAAATTGAGAAATTATTACTTTAGAATCTCAATCATCTAAAGATTAGATATATGTAACCATTACATTAAGGCAGAACAAGAAGACTGAGTTCGGAGAGGGACCAAATTATATCCAAGAAACTATCTACATATATATATATATATATATGGTTTTAAACATACAAATTCTTATAGGAGAACAAATTTCCGTTTATATCATAATTATAGTTGAAACTTCCTCTTATCTAAAAGTGAAGAATAAAAAATAAAATGTTACCAATCTAAATAGAGTTTAAAATATTTTTTTTCAGTGATAATTTCAAAATCCATACTCTTTTTCATGTTATCTATTGAAATTTTCATTAATTTATTTTCATTTTATCAAAAAAATTTTAGTTTTCTTGGAGATATAACAGACCTTATATATTTTATAATTGAATATTTACAAAAACGAAGGTATAATATTTTTTTCTTTCAAAAAAAAAAAAAAAAAAATTCTGGGGGCCATAAGGTGACGAGGCCAGCCAAGGCGTATGGTAAAGCCAGCGTGATCTTCTTCCAAGTGCAAGCATTGACAGGCTGCGAATGGCCCCGTAAATGACAAGCCGAGCAATTACAACCCCAATAAATATTTACTTGAAGCCACCATTACACTACTAATCACGACTGTTGATAACCTGTTTGACGGTCATTGTTAATTTTTTTTTTTTTTTTAAAAAAGAGAAAAAAAATTAAGACCACAAATTGGGCATAAAAAAAAAAAAAGGACTTTCGACCCCAAGAAACTTTGTATCCTACATAAAACAATTTTTTATGAAGCTTGATGGATTTGATCACTGCCACATCTCATAGATTATTGTTTTAATTGTTACAATAAATTTAAATTTTAAAAATGTTAACATATCATATATTCCGTAACATATAATAAACCTTATCAATTTCAATGTTAAATATTATAAATAAATTTTTCTTTCGACTCAAGTTATTATGTTTAGTGGTAACTAATATAATATTAATGCATCTAAAGGAAACTAACATATTATACGGTAGGGTTTTTTTTTTTTTTCAAAAAAAAAAAAAGATATTATACGGTAGAAAACCTCTAGCATGTATCTAAGTTTGTCATCTGTTCACATTACATGTTAACCTCGGTCTTAAATATTATAATTGAACTATTTTTTATTAACTTAAACTTTTAAATCTATTAAAAAATTCACAGTCGAGTGTAAATCTTTTCTATTAGCTCATATTTTTAAGTCTCGTGAAAAACTCACAATCTAGTGTATTTGTGAAGAGTTCATCAATCTCTATCTTATAATTATGTCATATATTATTGAGATAATCCTATTTTCCCTTTATAATTTGATATAGCGCCAAAATCCTCCAATATTTTTAGAAATTGTTAATATCTCTTCTATTGATTTTTGAAATAGATCAAATATCCCTTGTGGTGTATGAAAATATCCGGAAAAAACTCCTCATTTTTAAAGTTAACGTTAAAAATCAAAATTTGATTATTAATGTAAAATGACAAAATTATAAAGGTATTTTGGTATTTTCAATTATTTCAGTAATTGTAGTAATTATGGGAAGTAAAATATGTTTTTCCGAAACTACAGGGGGTAATTAGCGATTATGTCGAATTATAAAGTGAAAAGTGAGATCTACATTATTTCATGATGTCTATAACATGAAATCCAATAATTTCAAAGTTATAATATTTTGAATGCATTGAGAAGGTGAGGCCTTCAATAACATTCAATATTTATTTGAAATTCTATTCTCTATTTTTTTCTTATGAATAGCTAAGAATAAATAGTTAATAGATTAGATTCGAGTAATTTACTTAATTCTAGTAATTGCATTGTTGACCTAGCCATTGATGGGGAACTAGTACAAATATGTATTAAGTAACCTTTTATTTCACTAAAGGAAGTGTAGTTTTCTTTCTCTCGGTGGCAAGAAAGTTGAAGATAAAAATAGGGTTGTGAAGAACCTTAGTGGACTAGGTTGCAATTCGAAGACCACCACATCCAAAAAAAGAAACTTGGTAAAGGTTTTTTGGAGCCTATTATCGATTTGGGTTCTGTTTAAAGCAGCATATCATACATTGTCAAGAAAAATCTTGATGTCTCACTATACGATTTACATTCTGTGCTTGTGTGTTGAATTACGCTAGTCAAGTAATTAAATTCTTGCTGTTTCAGTATATATAGTTTATTTTATTTATTTGTTGTGTGTTGAATTATAGATGATATTATTGTGATACTATGTTTTACAACTACTTAGGAAACTTTTCAAAACTACAATCGGATATAATTAAGAAGCAGATTTTATCTTTGTTTTTTCTTTTTTCTTTTTCTTTTTTTAAAAAAGGAGATTTATCTTTGTTACCATTTTTAAAACTCGTATTTTTATTTTATTAAAACAAAAATGATTATTTTATTATGTCAAAGACAAAAAATTCATTATGGGGACGTTTGTTTTTTGTTTGAAGACTGAACAATACTGTGCTGAAAGTTGAAGACTGAACAATGATTGAAACCTGAAACTTGAGTAACCTTTTTTTTCCTCTCTTCTTGAATATATAGTAATTTTGTTTGATTTTTAAAGTTAAAATTATTTAAAAACTAGTAATTTGATATATATATATATATATATCTTTTTATTGTTAGTTGTTATGTAACATCATTTAATATAATACAAACAATTATAATAAATTATTTAACAAATATTAAAACAATTTTATGTATATATTAATAATAATTTTATTCATAATTAAAATATGATTACTTATTATAGTAAAGTAATTTTTTTAAAATTATATATACATAAATAAATTATTATAGTAAAGTAAATTAAATTTATATATTTAAATAAAATAAATAAAATGTTCTTAAGTGAAATTACTATTGTAACAAAAGTTAAAATTGTAAAGTAATATATATTTTAAACATTGTAATATTTCATTAATTACATTTACAAAGAATCTATATAATGTAAAATTATGACAGATTTGGAATAATATATTTTAGAAAACCATTAAGTGATTTAATATTCAGTTAAAAGTAAAAAATTGTAGTTTATTTTTTCCAGTTATTTTTAGTGATTTTAAGTGGTTTGGCCACTTAAAAAAAATCATAGGACAAAATAATATAATGCACAAAAAGATACTACATGTGCATGTTTATAAATCAAAAATAAAAATCAAGGGGATCAATTTCCATTTAAAAAGTAAGAAAGGAAAACTTGATTCTTTTGATAAGAGAGGAAAATAAAATTTCTTTTCCAAAAAGAATTTAATTCTTTATATATGGAACCGTATTTTGTTTATAAAATTATCAATAATTTTCAAAACATACAAAATCACAAATAGTGAATTAAATTCTTTTTTTTCTCCTAAACATTGTTTTGATTAATAAACATCCTTATAAGACATAATCGTTGATATTGACCTACTTGACTCCTTTTGGAATTAAAAAATTAACAAGTATTAAACTATCAAAGACGTACTTTCATATTCTAATAAGCAATCAGTATTTACTCATCAAGTTTGGACTCCATGCAAGATGATTCTTGGAACTCAATAGACGTGTTTCAACATTGCTTGCTCTCCAAAAATAATCGGACTGCTATCTTGGTTTTTTCTTGTCTTGACAAAATGAGTGATTATAGAAAATCAGAATCCTATTCCACAGCAATGTATACGTGAGCAACCTTCAATTCAGTAAAATCAAAGTCCTGTTAATTCTTTTATTTCTTCCCTATTGAATTAAAGAAATTGTTTTGCTTTGGTTTAAACCCCCCCCAAAAAAAAAGAGAGAGAGACGAAGCGGCTGCAGTTTTCGGAGAAGCCAAACAGACACAGTGGCCAGCAGCTTTGGAGAACAGAAAAAGAAAGCTAGTTTTTAGACAAGAACTGGGACCTGAAACAAGGAGCAAGAGGGTTGGTTTTCGGACTGATTTTGAGACTGAATTGCAGCGAAAATTTCCTCGTCATCTTAGGTTTCAATTTATTTTTGTTCTTGTTATCACCATCACTGTGAAGCCATAGTTGACTTTGTAATAATTTTGCTATTTAAGTATTATTCTCAATTTTACTTGTAACATTTAAATCATTCTTATTTCAATAACTGATAGATAGTGACGTAATTATTTTAATAATTAAACTTTCTTTTTGGAGATAGTTTTAATAATTTAACTTGAGTTGAAAAGTTCATATGTTAGATTGTATTTATTATTATATGTTTTCAAACAATGGATACATATAATACTAGATTTTGTATATCCAAAGTCTTAGAAATAAGAATTTACCAAGAAAATTATTTTTCTAGTTAATTGATAAATCTTGACAAAGATTGATTTGTAGATCATTTCTTTAAGTTTGATAATAATATTTTGGATGGTAAAATATTACACGTTGATAACATGGTGATTCTAAATGTCAGGCTTTCCTCCATTGCCTGAGTTTTACATAATATCTTCGACTTGTTAATTTTGAATTTTGTTTGCTATTTAGTATTAGTTAAATTTTCAATGTTTAATTTTTGTTAACTAGATTAGAATCTTGTTAAATTTAGAATTAAATTAATATTTTATCAATCATTGTGATCTCGTACTTATATAATGTATTCTACAATAAACTCGTACACTTTTGCAAGTATTTAAAATTTTACTTCCTTGTTTTTTTTTTGTTAGACAGCTCTTTTACTGATTTCAAAAATTATAATTTCTTAAAGCAAAAAGAATTCATAAATTTGTACAAACAAATAATAATTTTTTTCCAAATCCAATATCTAAAGTCCATGTAATCTTTGTTGTGTTCCATTTGTTGAATTTATTGTTCTTTAGAAAATCCGTGTAATTTTTTATGGTGTTCATTGTATCAAATCTTAGTTTTATTATTTGTTGCTTGTAAAGTGATACATTTTCTTCCCTGGAATTTGTTGATCAGAAGTAGTAAGTGAAGATATGGCTAACGTTGAGGGGAGAAACTCTGAAGCAGGTTCAAGCAATGGTGAGAAATCCTTAGATATAGATTATAATTGAATAACATAATAAAGATGTTCCAATTTTTTTAAAATCCAAACTTCCACACCTGAGAATGAATATACATAAATTAAATGGATATAGTAAGCATGTCAATTGCAAGCATGTCAAGTTTTATATCTTAAATATTATCATTAGTCTCTACCTAATAACTGGAGTTTTTAGATTGAGTGGTTACTTATACGACATATACACATTCTACTACTTGTTGGATTCAATACAATGACACATTTGAAATCTTGTAATCCTATTGTTATTGTTGTTCAACTGTATTGTTCAGGTACTTGTCAATGGTGAAATGATTGACTACTATGACATTTATTATAAGACATTGGGCAATGTTGATTTGGGATATCATGAAGGTGAGAAGTTTTTTTGTTTCTTGGTTTCTATCTCATCTTCTGATATGCAAATTGGAGTCTACATGATTGACTCGTCAAATAATGTCAATTTTCAGGAATTCTTCGATAAGGAAATGGAAGAAATGGAAGTGGAGAAGTCTATATTTCCTCTTTTTATTACTGATTCTGCTCTAAATAAGGAGACGGACCACGTTGAAGGATTTGCACCATAGGTAAGATTTTCGAGTTGATTTTAGCACAGTTAATTTGGTCATACTTTTTGTAAAGGAAATATGGTTGCACTAACAGATGATACACAACTAAATTGTTAAATTATCAGATTTTGTTTGGTGAAGATAGGCTTTCCGATTGTATTTTAAAACAGCTATTCTCGACTCTTACAGTATACTTGTTTTCGAATTTTATGAATAATTCGTATTTACATCTTCTAAATATGTGATATTTGTTTATAGGTTTTTCAAAAGAGTAAATGTATTTAACATTATCGGGAATTTTTATTTTCTTTTCAGGTTGCCTGGGTGACAAAAGCAGGGAGCTCTGATTTGGGTGTTAAACTTGCTATACGCCCAACAAGTGAAACAGTGATCTACCCATATTTTTCAAACTGGATTAGGTAACACCGTGAGTTGCCTAAGAAAGTTAACCAATGGTGCATTCTTGTTAGATGGGAGTTTAGCAATCCAATGCCATTTATCAGGTTAGTTTATATTAGATTAGTTAATTTCTAATATTTAAACACTCGTGAATTCCTTAAACTGTAAGCACGTTTTGAATTGTAAAGTTTAAAGTTAATTTGTTATGAACTTTATCTAAAATGAACAAAATGTCTACATTATCTCCATGTTTCGATTTTTCCAATTATGTACTAACATATTATTTTCTTGTCAGGAAGGTCACACTGCATTTGCAACAAAGGAAGAACCAGACATAGAGGTACGGAAGTTCTCTATCTTACTATATTACTCAGTTTTGGGTGCTGGCTCTTCTTAGTTCCAGGACCTTGGACTTAGTTTTCTCAAAACAATGGTTATATAATGTTACATAACTACTTCTCTACCGTTAGAATCATGGAGTTACTATATTTACTCAATTGGGTGGCTAGCTCTTCTTAGTTCTAGGATCCTACATTTAGTTTTGTCAAAAGACTCAAAACAATGATTATTCATACTGTCACATGACCACTTCTCTAAAATTAGAATCATAGTGTCAACATATTATTGATTTGGGCGGCTATTGTTAGTTTCGTTGTCTTAAACAATACTTATGTCTAGGATCACCCATTTGAGATAAATTACTCATTTGGGTGTGCCAATTTTGTATTAGAATACATAGTTGACATCACTATGTGTTTGACATCCCAGCATCATTGTTTGCCTTCCCTCCCATTTCTCAGCATGACTTCTAAGACTCAATATCACACAGAAACATTTTACTTTGTTATTATTATTATTATTTTTTTGTTGAGGTTCTGAGTATTCTGAGAAAACATTGCGCCAAGCTGGTATTCGCGCTAAAGTGGACAAGAGAGATTTCTGCACTCCAGGATGGAAGTACTTGTTCCGGGAGATCAAAGGCGTGCCGCTCAGGATCGAAATAGGACCAAAAGACTTGGCAAATAATCAGGTTTTGGCCTTGTTTGATTCTTCTCTTATCGCTCTCACTTTCTAACATATCTGTTATTTCTGATTTTTTGTAGCTGCAGTTGTTGTACTTATCTACTCTATTGGTATGATTCACAGGTACGTGCTGTTCGTCATGACAATGGAGCAAGAACAGATTTGTCCACGGTCTCCCTGGTAGAGCAAGTACAAGCACTTCTTGACAAGATTCAAGAAAATTTGTTTGATTTGGCGAAACAAAGACAGGATGCTTGCATTCAAATTGTGAAGACTTGAGATGAATTTGTAGAGGCTCTCAGGCAGAAGAAATTGATCTTAGCTCCGTGGTGTGACGAGAAGGTATGTCGATCAAGATTTGTATTCAAGACGGAGCTTGGAACTATTGATTTTTCATGTCATACTCGGTTGTTCGCATATCTTTGTGTATTCTGTCAAACATCATGAATCCGAAGTGCTGGTTTCTGGTTGAATTCATTTGTTCCGCAACCTTGATTGATTATATTTTCCACTATGTAATGTTCTAGGAGGTGGAGAAAGATGTGAAAGAACGAACAAAGGGTGAAACAGGAGCAGCAAAGACTCTTTGTACTCCATTTGACCAGCCAGAAATGCCAGAAGGTAGCTTCTCTGTCAGAACCATTGCTCTTGAAATATAATTGCACCATAATTTGAATGAAAGTGTGTGTTTGTGGAGCTGAAGTTGAGGACTTGATTCACTTCTGTGTACTATCATCCGTATAATACTTTTGAATTTATTTAACAAATTAATCTAATCTGTATTCCAAAAACACACATTCAAAGCGATTCTTTATGCTATGTATTCTTGTAAAGCTTGTTTTAGATTAAATTTTTGCAAGGACAATTTACAACGCTCAAAATAATTTGATCTGTTTTGGTTATGAATTGGTGTCATGGTTTAAGATTCTAATGTTTCTTGCTTCAACTTTTGTGTAGGTATTAAATGCTTTGCCTCTGGGAAGCCTGCAAAGAAGTGGAACTATTGGGGCAGGAGTTACTAGATCATTGTCAAAATAATCCTGTTTAGACCCACTTTTGCTCAATTTGTATATATATATTTTTTCATTTTTTGGTTTGTATTTTTATTTCTTACAAGCAATCACTAAGTAGTTGATTTATTTTGTGGTACAATTTTTCATTCAAATGGTCTTTAATATATGGTAGTTTGAATCTACACTGTGATTTAAGTGATAAGAAGAATATAAATATTTTAAAAATTAAAATATCACGTATACTTGCAGCTTAAATATTTAATATACTTTTCTTTCAGATATATGATCAAAATTCATGGAATAAAAGCCTTACCATGTGTATTTCTTAGTATTAATACATGAAATTCCCAATTACATTATTAAAAAAACAATGAAGTATCTCGATTTTTCTAAATTAAACTCTGAAAAAATAAAATAATTAGGACAGGGATTTCATGAGGTGCCTTTCTCAATATTATCAAAATAAACAGCATCATATGCCCAAGATAAATATATAAATAAATAAGAGTATAGGCCCTTCTATGTAAATAAACGAAACTTATGATCCTTTAAAAAGGATTCGACGCTTGGTTGATGAAAATCTTTTCCTTGCATCATCTCCTTATTCCTCGGTTCGGTTCCTCTCTGTTGTGTTTCAAAATCTCATTTTCAAAACCACGCAAAACAAAACCATGCAAGGAGGAGGAGAGGAGCTAAGCATAGATGAGCTCTTTTCGAGTCTCTCCACTTACAAAGACCAGCGTCAACAGGTACTATTACTACTACTAGTCCCTTTTTTTTTTTCTCTCTATCTTTTAGTGTGTAATTTTGTTTTCTTGCTTTTTTGTGGTTTTTGTGTTGTTTCCTTGATGGGTTTTTGATATCATGTGAATTGGGATTTGGGTTTTGGGTTTTTTTGAGGTATGTCGCAAAAGGTACCTTTTTTAAAGTCTCCCCTTTCGTGGGTGGTTTTGGTTTTATGGTTTTATGTGTTTTTGTTTGTTTTATTGTGTGATTAAATTAGGGTTTTTGATGGATAAGTTGGGTGGTTTGTATTGAATTGCATGGTTGTGGATACAATTGGTGTTGTGGGGTTTAGTTTTTATGGCAGGTGATGGAGCTTGTTAGCTTTGGTGGGTGTGTTTTTTGGATTCGTTTTTGGGTTTGTTTTGTATTCTTGTGGGGTGAATTGTGTATGCATTGCTTACTGCTAGAGAAGAATTCTGGTGTTGATTTGGGAATTAAGTTCAATAAGTTGTGTAAGGTGGTGTTTTTGTTTGTATGTTTTATTGTGAATTCGCATATGTAGTTGTTGTATGCATTAGAGAAGAAAACAGTTTGTGAAACTCCTTGGAGTGTAACCGAATGGAAAGAAAGGAGCATTACGTTGCAGGGCCCAAAATTTTGATTATATTGTGAAAAGTGATTGTTCTGGTAGTCTACTTACTGATTTTCTCATTAGATTCTGGCATAAGTCATTACAGCCATTCACATATAAAAATAGTTGAGATCGTGTCATCGAGGGCTATTTTTGTCACCCTGTAAAGTTTGTTGTAGGTTGCAGTTAGGATATTGATATGCAAGTAGTTGCATAGTATGTGAACATCATTGTTTGTACTGCTTCTGTTTTATGTGTTAGTCTCTTCTTTCCTGCATCACAAGTTGAAACCCATAAGCTAACATGTGCATGATGTGAGCTACATGTGCTTATTGGTGCCAACACTTATTTTAAGATAATGACTTCTTTCTAACTTGTGGAATCAGGTCAGACAGCTCTTGGTTGATGATCCTGGAAACTCTGAATATGCAGACATGGAAAAGGAGCTTAGTGAGGTGACCATTATGATTGTTTGCCTTTCATTTTGTTTTCGGTAAAATTTTAATTACCAAATTATGTGTTTCCATGATTTTATGATGGGATTATTTCTTGAGTTTTCAGTCCAGTCTTGGTTTTGATTATTATATTTGGGATTAGTTAGTGAACCACATTCTAGCACTTAGACTTTGTAAAATTACATTAGATATTGTTTGGGTCTCTAGGTTTGGTATGTAGATCTCTCTGTCATCTCTCTTCCTTCTCTCTTTTGAAGGATCGACATGTTGCTCAAACAAGCAACAAGAATTAAACTGCTAATGGCTTCAATGGAGGTTTAGTTTCATTTATGGGTTGAAAAGGTGAGGATGGTTTTTTTTGTTGAAATGAATAAAAGTTCATATTCTCCTGAAATGGGTACCTATGGAGAATGGAAAACAATTATTGGAGCTATATCTAAAAAAGTTTAGAGCCTCAACAGGGTGCACATCACTTCTATCTTGGTTCCTGTGCAGGTGGTGCTATGTGTCGTGATGGCCCAGCCTGCTTCTCTCTCACCTGATTTCAGATGTCCCACTGAGATTCTAAGTTCGAATTTTGACAATGATCTACCCTTTATGATGTAAATAATTGTAATCATTTTCTCATGTTATTTATTTCTAAGAGCTTTGGGATGCAGGTGATTGCCTTGACAGAGGAACTCCTCTCAACTGCAAAGCAAAATGCAATTTCCGGATCCGATATTGGGACAAGTACTAGTGAATCTCCTAGTTTGCCCCAGTCTACGGGGAATAAAAAGGTAAATTTGCGTACTTTAAACATTTTCTCTTACAATGTTAGTTATATATATAAAATATTTGTTTGCAGGCAAGATAAGCAAAATGGGCAAACAAGAAAAAATTAAATTTGATGAGTGTTGATTATTGTACTTTTACATATAAACATTCATGGCTCTTATGTTTTTATTTGTATTTAAATTTGTCACGCCAGTTCGTATTTCTTGTAAAGTTTATTATGTCCACGTTACAAGCTTCTTGTTGTGTGTAATTTTGTCATAATGGCTGTTTAATATTTGAGGCTGCTTGTCTTAGAATCTTCAAATGCTCATGCAAGTCAATGCAGCTATAATGATTGTCTGTAAAGACTTCACTTTTTATCTTCTGTTGTTGTTGTGAGACCAGTTGTATGGCTTCAAATCTTTTGTATGACATTAACTAAGCGTTTTATGCTAAGTGGTACGAATGTCTTCTTTTTGTCTTTCAGGAATCAGGAAACATCCCTGATCATCATGATAAGTTTACGGTAGGCACAAAAGTTCAAGCTGTCTGGAGTGAAGATGGGGAATGGTTCGTATTCCAATTTTCTTCAATTTCTAATTTTTATTTATTTTCATTTGCTTTACCTCCTTTTCCCTTTTCTGTGTTTGATTAGTTAAATGTTCAGGTATGATGCAACTGTTGAGGCTATCACACCGAATGGATATCTTGTCTGTTACAATGGTTGGGGGAACAAGGAAGAGGTAAAATTTTTCTTTTCTTTTTGCTTTTTCTTAATAATAAATTTTTTAATTAAAATGCTTCCTTCACATTCATAATATTATTCCATTCAGCAAGGCTGCTTTTAAAGTTTTGAATTCAATATCTAATTCAAAATGTCTATATCTATTTTAGGTCCACGTTGGTCTTAACTCACATGTTTGGAAAAATATATTTTCTGTTTTTGATTTAATATCCACTACTACAGCCCCATGGTGCTTGATCACCTCCCGTAGATCCTCATCTTTATGCTTATAAACTTATTGTAACACTTTGTTGTTGCCATTTACCTACCATTTATGACCACAATTATTATCACTATGCATTAACGTTCTGGCATTTCCTGCTACCATTATATGTTACATTTGTTACCTTTGTAGTTTCATTTTTTTATTGTTAGCCATTTTGTTTTTCTTGAATGATACTGGTGCACAATACGTTGTATAGAACTGAAGAAGGTGAACTGTTAGACAAATTACTTCTGAACAAATTTAAATCATTTTTAAATAACCATATTACCATAACAAGATCCACATCACTGATGATCACAAATCCCAGGTGGATCCTGCCAATGTCAGGCCTCTTGATGCTTTGTTGGAAGCTGAAAAGGTTGCAGAGGAGACAAAAAAAGCTATCAAGCGGAAGATTGAGCAAGCTGCTGCACTTGACTTGCAATCACGAAGTTTACCAACAAAGCTTCGTATAAATCCTGAAGATCCAGAGGATGTGGTAAGTATTTTTCATGCATGACTAAGTGTTGTAGTGCTTCTTTAACCATTTTTTCCTTTTACCCTGCTTGTTTGCTTGTTTACATATTGTTCATCGCTTATTGGGTTGAACGACTTCAAATTTGTATATACATTCTACCTTCTTATCTGTTTACAATATTCCGTAACTGTTCAGAAAATGATATGCTATGATTTTTCACATTAATACATCTGCAGAAAGCAGCCAAACGTAAGAAAATACATGCTTTTAAGTCAAAGATGCGGTTTGAGCAACTGGAAGTCACCCAAAACAAGCGGCAAAATGCTTGGCAGCAGTTCCAGACAACGAAAGGAAAGACTAAGAAGGTATGTTTTGTTTTGTTTGTTTGTTTTTTGTTTTTTGTTTTTTTTTGTTTTTGCCCCCATCTACTATAAGTATTGTTAATTAGTTTGCAGTCTTGGAATTGTTTCGGCTGATATAACACGTTGAACGCGCAACTAATAGGATCTGAAGTTTATTATTTAACTTAGATGATCTTCTCTGCTCACTGGTTTCTTGTTCACATTCCCAGGTTGGCTTCTTCTCGGGCAGGAAACGAGAGAGCATCTTCAAGTCTCCTGATGATCCAAACGGTAAGGTTGGTGTAACTGGGAGTGGAAAGGGCTTGACAGATTTTCAAAAGAGGGAAAAGCACTTACATCTTAAGGGAGCAGGAGGTGCTGAAATTGATGAGTAGACCTCTTGATGACTTCCCATCAATTTCTAGTGTTGTTTTACCAATTTGCCATTTATTCATTGATGGCAAACAGGTTTTAGTCTTGCAGACCAAACAGTTTCATGTATTAGGATTTTGCGACTCTGGAAGTGAATGTTTAAATGATACCAAATGTTTTGTTTCTGCTTTATATAGATATGTGTCTGGACTTCGGTGGTAATTTTTTGTATTTAATAAAATGTTTACTTGTATTGGTTAGAAAATTTTTCTCCCACCACAGAAAAAATTGAATACCTCTACATGTCTAGCCTACTCAAATCATATTACATGGTCTGTAATTGATTTATCCTATATGATAATATGATTTGAATGGACTGAGAAGGCTGCAGTCAGTTGGTGCATCGAGTCCTCCATAGTTCTCTTCTTGTTCTACACGAAATAACCTTAATACATTCAAAGAGAGGTTGGGAACCATTGTAGTCATTGAATGAACAGCTTACTGGAGTTGATTGGTCATGTTAAGAAGAAATTTAATCAAAGTTTTTCAGTAAATATTGGTAGACGCAACAACACAACAAAAAACCATTTGGCAAGAAGAGACTATAAGGCACCAGACTATATATGAAAAGCAAAGGCGATAATTTACAAAAACAATAATACCGAATCTGCATTCAACACAGACCCAGTTGATCAAACAAAATTTTTGATTTTATGAACAAAAAGAATCAATAAAGACCTACTTATTTATATGATATCTTCCTTCGCATTGTTTTCTGGTAAACGCATCATATTACTCTGCTGTTTCTGTGAAAATGCATCAACTGAAGTGTGCAAAACCATTCTAGTTAACCTTGACATACCCGTCAGACCTTTAACTAATTCAGTGTCGACTATGAAGAAAAAAAAAATCTGATTTCAACGAGATGCTCATCCAAAATTACTTGAAATCTAGAAACACTGTTAGTAAAAGCTTCATGTTCTTGATATTCTTGGAAGTCTAATTTACATGACACGTTTTTCCAGCCAAAAAGAAAGACAGCATATTATAAAAGTTCCAATGGTAAATATCAATTAGATACCGCCACCAATTAACCAGTGCAAACAATTTTGTGTATTTTCTGCCCCAAATCTGCATATCTATGCCTAAAGATAAGACAGTGGCACTGAAATCATGGGGCCAAACGGCACATGCATGGAGAGAAGAGGCAATAGACTTGTGAGTTTGTGACCCTATACATGAACATCGTCAGAGGTTCTTTTCTATAAAAAGTTGTCTGAAGCAAAATTTCAAGTTTCTCGAACCCCTTTTGTACATAATCTCAATCAAATGGGGATTATGAGCTTTCCAATCTCATTTGTTTGTTTCTTTTTGACTTTCATTTCCCATTATAGTAGCTATATTCTGGTGGCCAACAGGCAATGCTGCGCTCTTCAATTCTTGTAGAATGACTTCAGTATAACTGCTTGATGGGAAATACAAAAATGCCCCCTCTCACTCGTTCCGGATGGAGTGATACTTCTCCCAGAGTGTTGAATTTTTCGAGATTTCGTTCATGAGGTTCTTGAATTTAAGGCTGCAATCTCCTCCACTGCCAAAATAAGAAACATACATAAGATTCATCATTAATGTAAACTAGATTTTGTGGTTACTATATAGATAGTAGACATATTAACAGTAAATTAATGAAAAATAACGACACTAATTAATTTCCTATTTGATTTAATGTAATATGATTCCAAATTTCATTTCCGAATTACAGATTACACCAAACTTTCTGACCAAGGTCTGAAAGGAAAGATCAATTTCAGTTGTTGATAGTTTTTAAGAAATTTAGATTCTGATTGGGAAAGAACATAAGGTGCTCAAGAAGAATTTGGTTGAAATTATTTGTATACATGTTTGCGGGCATAAGTTACACATCTTTCTTCCAATTTCTTCCACCAAGAGCTAACAGACCTCAATTTAGTCATGCAATGCAGTCTAACTACTTCAACTATCGGACAAACTAAAAACAAGTGCTGAATTCACGTAGGTAAAGCAAACCTTATTCGATTCAAGGATGCAATTGCCCGAAGAGCACTGCGAATCATGTCTTCATTACGGTCTACTTCTTGCTTGACAGCATCTTGCTTTGGCTTGAAATTGATAGTCTTTTGGAGAGGATCCACCAACGAGTCCAACACTGAAGATAACAGTAATACAAGTGAGATATACAAGCAGATGTGTAGCACAACAGAGACTCGGATATAAATCAAATTAAAAATAGTATAATTGGTTACATCACCAACCTGCCAATACAGCAGATGGACATTTATCTGCAAGTTTTGAGAGGATAAGATGGCAAGGCATTTTTACATCATAATGATCTGCAAAAGGAACAGAAAAAATCAGATTAGCTGAAAGACCCAACTCAATAGAAAAAGGTTCAATTAAATATCGTTTTCAGTCGAACACTCACCATCTAGACCAGACTTGAGGTATGGAACTATAAAAGAAGAAGGGTTCACTTGATCAAGACAACTTTCAAGCAATGTGTCTACACATTCAAAGGCAGCTTTTCTCAACTCAAGTCCATCATCCACAGTGTGTTTAAAAGGACCGAGATCAACTGTTCGTATAAGTTCTTTCTACACCAAGCCGAAAATATAGATTGTCAATAAAAGGGATCTATTAAGTAGTGAAAATAGAAAACAGAGAAACAAACAAAAGCTAAAATGGTTTTCAGAAGAAATAAGAGGAAAATTATTTTAAACAACAATTTTAAAACTTTTTCTGATAGTTTAACACAAATATCTATCTAATATCTCGATAAAAATACTCCGAACTAAAAAACCTAACATTTGGTGACACAGTTATGAATGCTATTGACCATCAACGAAATCTGCAACCATCTCAAAACACAAAACCTCGATCCACCACTTGAGAGATTCAAACATAATATATCATTGTAGCTCAAATTAGTACGTCTAGTTTCCCCCATAATCAGGTATTCTTCAATATATGTGTATTACTGTATTGTCATTCTATATTACGCTGCCTAATTTGCAGAATCTTATAATACTAACTCCAATCATACCAACTTTCCCTAAAAAAAAAAAAAACTCCAATCATACCAATGCAAAAGCCTTACATCCACAATTGAAGTCAATAGTCCAGAAACTGAATCAAGAATAGAGCCACTAGTCTTTTTCAGTCTATACAAACATGATGGTCCAAAAAGTATTTAACATTAAGACCAGTTTAATAAATTATAGATTCACATCAAGAACCACCAAAATAGAATTATAACATGTAATAATTTTAACCTAAAAGGATGGTGCATCTAGATGGCAACAAAATGAACAGCTTATGTTATTAGTGATCTGAGCAACTGCTTAAGCACAAAACTAATGCTGCAACCTATCCGTAATATGCTATATAGTTATATAAATAACTGAAAAATTTAAGAGGCTCAAATACTAATATTACAATCTACAATTCTTAGATACCTTAACAATTGTTTGATCATAAAGAAGGGGCAAGAGTTCTGGAAGAAGTCCCTTGATGAGATTAGGCTTATTGTGAGCAAATGTACTCAAGGCTAACACAGCTGCACGCCTGACATGCTGCACATCAATGTCAAATAAGTAATAACTGTAAGATATGGAACTTCCATAACTCAATGCAAATTACAATTAAAATTTGTCCACTAGGGCATCAACATGGAAACTTACTCTGTCATTATCCTTGATAAGCATTAGGAACGAAGAGATTTCAGGGTATATGATCTCATCTATTTTCTCTGGCCGCTCAACTATAGAATATTTTACAGCAATAACCACTGTTGCTCTAGTAAATGCAGCTGGACTAGTTGTTCTCACCTACACAATAATCAGAAAACAGAAAAAAGAAACAACCTCATTAAATGTCCATCTTATCATATGCTTGAGTGGAGGAAGTAGCCCTTTGATTTCTTATAGTCAATTACCTTGAGCGCAGGAACAATTTTGGCTGGTTCAATAAGTGCAATTTTACCCAAACACTCAGCCACTACATTACGCACACCCTCTTCTTCACTTTCGCAGTGGTTAAAGAGTAGTTCAAGTATTGTCTCAACACTAGACTCCTGGAATTCTGCTTTATCTACAGATTGCCTTACTATGACCTGCATAAAGTGAAATTAAAAGGTAAGTACACAGCTATTATTGGGGAACACCTCCAGGTCAGATATAAACTCCTAGCTTATAAAATCATACCTCCTTCAGAGAATGAAGCAATAGATATTGTTTCTTCTGCTGATTATCAATCTGGTCCAAAATAAAAGGTAGGAACTTGGATAAATTACCAACAGCAATATTTCCAAGAGCATATGAGGCAGCAGACTTTATCTCTTCAAAAGGAGATTGGAATGACTCAATAATAATAGTCTCTATATGTGCATGTGAGCTTAAATCTTTCCTTCTTCCAATCTCCCCCAGGCATAGCAATGCAAGGTGCTGTTTAGCCTAGACAAAAATGACAGCAGAAATTAGAAGCAGAATTGAAGATTGGTCTAGAGAATTAAATAACCATATCATACACAAGCACAGAGACAAATGTAAGATAACAGATTGTGAGAGGGAGACTCAAAGATAACACGGCGTCTAAACATTTTTTCTATTTGTTATCTTTTACAGGAAGACCAGGGGGATCAGACAAAGATTACAACACTGACTCTCCGTGAATAAATATAGATTTGCAGACAAAAAGGCCAAAAATACTCAGAAATGCAAAATCACTAATAAAAATTGGTATGAACAATCCCAATATTTTGCGTGTGCTACCAAATAACTTATAAAAAATCGATTGGGAATATCATAATGTTGAAAAAATATTAACAATAACCTTGCAAATTTAATCTTTTATAAGTTCAGTGTACCCATTATGGTCCAATTCTTGCATTGTTGTCATTAAAGTTAATTGTTATGTAGCATTATACAACCCATCAATGCCATCATTGCACACACTCTATGACAAAACAAACAAAATATAATAATAATAATAACCAACTGTACCTAAAATCCTTTTCACACCCACAAAAACCAGTTATAATCATATAAAGTCTAAGACTAACAAAGCAAACATGGCAGACAACCATCAACTCCTTAAATTTTCAGTGTGAATGATAAGTCCCTAAAAATTATTAGAAATTTACAAGGGAATAAACTTACAGAATTTGTGCTGCTATCATCCTTAAGGATGTCAGTAAGCATTTTCACTGTAGATGAGCACTTCTGATCACCAGCAGCCAGGCAAAGAACAGCCACACACTGGGCTATTGAGTAAAGAGCCTGTTTAGCAACGCCACCTGATTGTGGAGATGGTTTAGCACTTGAAAGAAGAGATTCCAGCAAAGCATCAAAACTTGTATTTGCAGAATACACCAAGGCAGCAAAAAAACATTGCAAAGACTGCAATTTCAACAGAACAAAGGTTAAGAACATTGAATGATAGAAGACAATGAAGAAAAGATCCAAGAAATATGGTGTAGTACCACAAGCGCTTGACCCTGCAGCAATGAGCTCTTGACTAGCGTTAGAGCCTGAGGAAGAACTTTATTCCTAACAGCCAAGCCAACATTCGGGCTAGACCTCTTATCAGCCATCAAAGTGCAGCAAAGGTCCAAGGCAAGAGCAGTCATATGCAAATCCGAATCACTGAAATGAAGACAAATCAAAAGGACAAAGGTTGAGAAACTAGTGAAAAAGTACCTATGTCAATATTTTAAGAGGCACCAAAAGTAAAGGAGAGACCTTATCAATGCTGAAAGCTCCACAATGATAACTTCATAAGCTGATGCACCAATTTTATCACCATAGGCTACAATTAGTGAATTCAGAGTCCCCAATGTTGCCTGCCTCAAAGCCCGATTGGCCTATAACCAAGACAAGCAACGAAGTTCAGAATAAAATAATCAGCATCTCTATAGACATACCATTAATATTAGTATTTCCACAAACATATCATTCCCATACCTTCCGCAGAAATGCAGTCAACTCTGCAATCACATGCTCCAAAACACATGAAAGATCTATCTTAAGTGGGGAAGTAGCAATGACAGCAAATGCCTGGCATCAAAATCCAAAGTTTAAGCAGCCACATCATTCCAATATGCATCCCATGCATCCAACAATCAGTAACAATTAACAAACTTATAACAAAATATAAATTGAATGCAGTGTTTTTTTATTTTTGTAACATACCTAAAATAGTGCCTACCCCGCCGCTCAACAAGCACAAGGGGAAGAACAGAAAAGAAAGATAGAGAGAGAGAGAAAGAGAGAAAGAACGGCCAGTGATAGATGATGCAAAACCATTGCTCTTATTATCTTTTATCTTTTGTTGATGAAATAACAATCTCAAAACATAAGGGTAACCAGACTACTTATCAATCATATGCAGAGCATGGAAAAGAATGGAACATAATTCATAAACTTAATTCAATAACAATGCATGCCTTCAGGTTCAAGCAGAGAAATGCCCATCACATTATAACATGCAGAAACATAACATTTCACTCTATCATCATCTCATCTACAACATAGTATGAATCACGACAGAATGTTCAATGAAAACTTTAATTCTAGACACTATCAACTAGGCTATTAATCAAGTTAAAATTGATTTTTTGGAAAATAGGCTCCAACAAGTGACACCAACATAATCATGGCTTTATGTTCAACAGGAAAAACAAACTAGAAGGTTTTCACAATACAAATATGGGAGCAATATGCACTGATGGACCAACCTTCACAGCTGTAAGTCTAGTAATCTCATTCCCCATTCGGTCAACAAGGACAGGTAGGCATGCAGGTAATTCTGCCGTAAGGTTATCACCAAACGTTGAAATGACAAGTCCCATGCAAGAAATAGCACATTCTTTAACCTCCTGAAGAACGAAAAGAATCAACAGCTGTAATTACTAACACAAGAATAAACAAAAGAAGATTTTATGATTTAAAGGAAGTTCTACTGACCTGATCTTGATCTTGGTTTGTTAGGCGTGACATTATAGCATTATAAATTGGAAGAACATAAGGTTCGAAATCAAAACCGAGGCCCTGCACCACAAAAGCCATTCAGAAAATTGGACTCTATGGCCTAACAAGATCTTCAAATGCCAGACTATACACCAATATCACCTCAATGTTTGGGCGAACAACACGAACAAGTTCCCCGCACACCCTTAATGCCTCTGCTGTGACTTTGTAGTAACGCTCACCAACAGCAGATAAAACTGGACTACAAAGAGCCTGCAATTACAACCATTGAAAATACGTTACACATATTCTGGTAAACTACTTAACCCATCATATATCAACTGCTCAAACATAAAACGAAACAGAAAAAGGAGAGAGCATCACATTAGATAAGAGGATGGAAGACAGGAGGAGAATAATTGATTGACTGAAGTAATTGAATACTTATTAAAAAATTTTAAGTTCTCCCAAATTTAAAATATGAGGGCAAAACGATCAGTGCAATATCACATATTATTGTCCAATCCAAGGATGGAAAACAGGATGGAAATTATAAGATATCTAGTAATTTACCTTGATGTATGGATGGAAAACAGGAGGGGAATGGGAAGCCAAAACTAATCGAGTAAAGATTAGGGCTTCAATTTTCAAATTCGATGTTGAAGATTTGTCCTGAATTTCAAACAATATCAGAGATAAACAGAATCAAAACACCAGAACCAGAAAGATATTTACACAATATTATTCATCTTCAACTTGAAAGAATTTCACTCACATTTAATGCCTTCTCAATTCCTGGAATAAGTGATCCAATGTGGTCAGCAAGGCAGTCTGGCAAGACAACCACAAGCTCTCTCAAAACAGAGAATGCACCAACCTGCAGACATATGAAAACATTTATACTACAATGATCACAGGACTAATAATCCACAGAAGATATCAATTATTCTTACCTTTGTCTTAATAGATTTCTCACGAAGTTGTCTATTTATAGATTTAACAATCTTCGGAACTTCTTGCTTCAATAACCATCTCGGACTGCACAAAATCAGCAGACTTTATATACCAGTAGGATCAACACGAAAGGTGTAATTTCTAACCAGGAAATGACAAGAACATTTGTAATGCAGAAAGAAAAAACAGATTACTCAACCGAAAAAATCAAATGCATTGTGTTGAACTCAAAGCCATATTTACTAGAAGACACTGCTATGTGACAAGTAATAAATTTCCTACTATCTCCACAGTGTTCAAATTTGTTATTGTAATGGGCACTGCCTATGATGATGACCAAATATGTTTCTTAAGATCTAAACACATCATCTATATTCAATGTCTCAATAGAGGAATTTCAAAAATCCTTGCTGGTGATGCTATTTTCTAGCATATATTCTAAATTGCATCCACACAACAAAATTGTTTAAAAAACCATTTAGATGTGAGCATTTAATTCCATGTCAGTTGGATGATAGTGCATGTCAGCACCAAGCTTGATTTTCAAGGCAGACTCTATTATCAGAACAAAAAATCTTTTGTGCACAATTTGCTACTTTTCTAGAGGAAAAGTAGAATGAGAGGAAAGGACAGGCTTCTGAAGAAAATACACTTAAAGTCCTACATTTCTAAATGCTTTTTTCAAGAAATAGAAAAATTATAAATAAAGATTTTAATCAATGTGTTTACATAATCAATTCCTCAAAAGAAGAATGAAAGTGAGATTAAGACTGGTTTACAGAAGACTATTACCAGTAGAATCCAAATAAAAATGACAGAAACAAGATTGACAGAACAAGCTCAGGAGCAGCAAGATCATCTGACATTACAGATGAAATCCCCACAGTTTGCAAGACTCAGAAGTTGATCAAAAAGCAACTTCTCCATTTTAAAAGTTTGGACAAGTATTCGAGTAAGCTTCTAGAGTGTTTTTTCCCCCCAACACAGTAAGCTTCTAGCATTGAGAAAACAAGCATTAAATTCAGATTACATAATAACAATGCTCGATACAAATTCAATAGATGATTTAGAAATAAACCGGATCTCTTTAAAAAAAAAAGCACCAAATAGATTTCAATCACAATTTTTCTCCTCATATTTCCAAAGGGAAAGTAACACAAATGAAGTAAAACGATAAACACATTACACATAGTACAATTAAAACACACTTTTAAGGGTCCAAGAAAGTCACCTCAATTCATTTGTGTCAATCTGCCCTTTAGTAACATTACCAGTTTGACGTAGTAGCTCAATGAATGTATTGAATACATCCATCTGTAGCACAACAATGTCAGATAAAAACCACAAGTGACATAATATCTACAAAAAACTTATGATACAAGCTTACCTTGACATTCTCTTCCCTTTCTTTAAATCTGTCAATTAATTTAGGGCATGCCTGCACAATAAGAGAGTTATATCTTGAACCAGTTGTCTACTTCTAACATAAATAATAGTGAGAGAGAAAAAAAAAAAAAAAAAAAACACTTTTCAACAACTAATGACAACAAACAAATGCTCAGAGTATCAACAAATAAAAGATAATTACAACATAAAAATGTGCCAATCAATTGTTTTAAGTGAACACAATTCTTGACTCAACATCAAAGGCATTATTAAATTATTTAAGACCTAAAGTCATAGTTTGCATAATAACAAAGTCCTATTAGGTCTAGGTATAAGTTCATAGGTCCTTTAACTAAGTTTATTGAGTTCGGGTCTTAACACTGTTTTCTAATTTATCATTTAAAGGTAAAGGCTGTTCACATAGTCCATTGAATCTTATTCTGTTCTACACTAAGTGAATAAGTCTTAATCTTCTCTTTATTGGTCAAGATTTCTATATTTCATGGTTCCCGAAATCCTAGTAACAATAATGAAGATAGTCAATATACCATATAGACCTTCATATTCTAGCTTTTTGTTTCAAGTTTTGAAACATGTGATTGTCTATCTAATCCTTCTATTTATCTTACTTGTCTCTTGTTTTTCAAACAATTAATTACAATAATCCTTTACCCAGAAAACCTAACAATCATCTGACTAATCACAAACCCCAGTCCCTCAAAGCTCCCACATTTAAACAACTTTATTATTTGCCTGTACTACTTACTGCACCCAAGCAGCACCTGCAAACATCGCCTAAATCAATGTATTCCAACCCTCAAACAACATAATGTTCTAGCATTATAGCCCCATAGCCTACATAAATTCCCCGACTGTTCCCCATCCGTTAAGGCAGTAAAACAAGCCCCATAAGTTCATCCCTTAGTCGCTACCAAAGCAAACCAGTAACCTGTCATTAACATGACAGCAACTTGCCTTCCTTTCAGCTTTTCCCTATGATACCAACCTTAGTTGTTGTTATCAACTTTAATCCACCACAAGTTAACTGATGCTCCAAGCCATATCATGCTACTTTTTTTACTTTAGGTCAACCAAGATACTTGTTTCTGTTTTTAAAGTGATGCAGCTAGAAACCAATTCAATTTACCATTTGGCATGGTATTAAAATCAAGTTATCAATGCAAAACAAATTCATCATTTTACCAAGAAAGTATATTTCGATATACCTCCTCATATAACTTTGATAACATCTCAGGACGAGAAACAATTAAGGCAGCCAAACATTTAGCTGCTGCTCTTCGCACTTTCCAACTGATATCTTCATCATCTGTATATTCGTTCGCACTCTCACTGCAACAGAGAGTAAGAAGACAGTGATAAGTAATAAGTCAAACACAGACAGATCCATTATCTACCAGCTCATACAAAGCAATACATACTCCTCTTCCTCCTCCTCATGAGTCTCATCATCAGTATCTTCCTCCATATTATCAGTAAAATTTGGGTCATAACTTAGATATTCCAGAGTAAGATGAAGAATTTCATCACAGTAGGAAGAAATGTCTCTTGGACACCTCAGCAGAAAACTTTCTAGTGCCTGCCAAAGAAAAGTTTAACAGATGTGAAAGGAATAGATAAACAATTTAGCCACAAAAATACACTAAAAAAATAAAGATGAAAGATCTACCCCTTCCCCTCCCCACCTACTTTCAACAAAAGAGAAGAAAGAAAGAGAGAGAGATGATGTACAGAAGCACAAACACAAAGGGAAGAATGAGCGCACCTGCAAACTGTATTCACGAAGCTCTTCATCATTCTCTGATGCACTTGTGCAATAATTGATAAGCACTGGCACAGTATCTCCTAAATGGGGTCCAAAACGATATCCAACCGCACGACTATAACACCAATGTTATAGATTAATGTAAACAGAACAATGAAACATAAACAAACGCAAATTATGATGCAATATTTTGTCATTTGGTCATGCTACTTTACCGGTTTAGTACAGTTATTAGATCAATTGATGTTCATTGGATTTTAATCCAATGGTTTAGAAAAAGTTGATATTTAAAAATAAAAAATAAGAATATCAAAAAATATAAAACATACATGTTAAAAGAAAGCTAGTCAACACATGTATGTCTGCAAGTGAACACACATTTAAAAGTTGCAGATCTTGTAATCTTCCCGGCTCTACAACTTATTAAGTTTCAACTTTTGCTTCATCAAACACCATACATTTCAGCCAAAATATGGTCATAACAATCGAAATACAACCGCTGCATCATTATGAAAATTACCTTAGAGCGCCAATCATTTGAATGTTTGTACGAATCATTTCAGGTTTTGCGCCCTTATTTGATAAGGTACGAACAACTTCGACAGTTGCCTTTGCCAACAAATCATCTGACAAGCTTGATGCAAGAGATGCTAAAAACCAATAAAATTGTTCAGGTCACATATCTTTTTACAAAAATATTCAGAAAGGCTCCAATTAATGATCTCAAACTAAACTGCATACATCATTCACTCATCTTACCAATGCATGAAACTGTCTTCTTTCTAACACTGGCTTGATTAGAACTCAATTGGGACAGCAGTGCATTTAGTAGCAGCTCATGGTCATTTGCCATCAGACTTCCAAATTTGTGAAGGACATCACATAAAATATCAAGAGATTCACATTTTATCTCTGTGGTCATGTTCTAGAAGCATCAAATTTCAGGAAAATTAGTGACATGATAGAATGCTAGGAGCAGTAAGAACTAAGAAAGAAAGATGCACATTTCTTTCCCTATGCTCATATTTGAATACCTATTTATATTCCATTAGCATGTGAATATAAGTATAAGCCTGAACCACGTTGTCCAGCCAAAAAAATATATCAAACACCTCAACATCTTCCCTAACAGGATATCATTATTATAGTTTGATTGATTTCCAAGAAACAAAGTAATGTTTTGCGCTGTATAGAACCTGAGTTCTCCAAATGGACACATTACATGAGGGTTTGATTTAGACAGAATTAACTGGTAACCATGTTGGTTTGCCTATTTCTCAAAAATGTTGAACAAGTACACAAACAAATTAATAAGACATAACCAACAGTCAAAAAGGGCAATCAGGGTTAGTATCCTCAAAAGTTCTTACAGGCATAAAATATAGAGATACAGGATCTTTTCCAAGGTAAAAGTTGAAGTCAGCAGCTAAGTGGTTGAATGACCAAATAAGGTTTTAAGTGCCATTTTCAGTAACTATGCACACAAATCTGATGAGTGCTAAAGTATTTTCTATCTTTGGCTTAGCAAAATCCAAAACTAAGATATAATCCAACCTCATCCCTCCTTTCTCTGCCAGAACCAAGCTTGAGCTTCTTGAGTACAATTGATCTTCAATTTCATAATTTCCTTTCAATACTAATATCATTCATTCGTATTTCAAATTTGCAATGCAGGCAGAGAGTGAACGTAAATTTTGCAAGTGAGAACACAATTTCATATCCCTAAGCATTCAAGAGCATGGATTTGTTTTTTGGGAACTCACCGGGTCAGTTATTCCTCTAATCAACTGTGGAGTTGCTGAAGCATGAATAGATTGAGCAAGAGATTGGGTACTGACTTCAGCAATGATTGTCTTCAAAGCTATGCTAGCAATGTCTCGATGCTTGTCTTTCCCATTTAGCAATTTTTGGCATAATTTATCAGTCATCTCCACAACCCGTGGCTCACTAATTTTTTTCACCAGTGGTGCAAGACTGCATTACCACATAAAAGGAAGATGTAAGAATAAAGTAAAGAGACATGGCAACATTACACCAAATTGACACTTGGAAGATTGAAAGAGGATAAGTTTATGAAATATAAATCATCACTCTTATTCCTATACCACACAGTTGAAGACTTCAAAAGACAAACACTAAAACCAAAATCAGCCTTTTGCAAATATAAATATTCTACAAAAAGAAAAATCCTTCGGTTGGAAAAAAAAAATACAATATAATGTAAAACATTTACACTATTAAGAAATAATGAAAGCCAGCAACAAATTCTCTCATGCACCCACCAATCAATTAATTACTTCATTGATAATTGACAAACACTGATCTCAATATCTATCTATTACAAACATAGATATCGCTATCTCTTTAAATAAACAAATGTAAATTTTAGAAGATACAAGTGGACTACCATTTGACAGCCAACCCAGAAACATCACCGGCACCATCATCTAGCTGCTGAACAACAATATATGAGAGCTTAACCTCAAGATCAGCATCAGCCTTAAAAGTATCTTTGTTTAATTCATTGAGCAAATCAGATGTTGCCATATATCTAAAATCTTTATCTTTACCCGTTATCTGCCAAAAAAAAAAAAAAAACCAAAAAACAATTCAAATCACAAAACCCAGAAAATTACATTCATTTAACAAATCACTAAAACAACAAAAATGTAGACAAAATAGAGATAGCCGATAGTACCTTCTCAAGTATACCCGTCATCTGTAAATTCGTCATTGTGGCCAAACTACACAAAGAATGTCATATACCACAATTCTCTCTCGTATCACAACCTACAAAATACCAAATAAATCATTAAAACTAGTACACGATCAACATAATTCTATTAAAAAAAAAAACAGAGGATGCCTGAAACAAAGAACAGGCTCAAAACCCAGCAAAACTATTCAAAGAATGTCAAAATGCTCTCTTACATCACAAACTACACACACACACAAACACAGAGAAAACACTAAATAAATCAGGAAAACCACTACCAAATCAAACAAAATTTGAAGAAATGGTAAATCACCAAACTCTACAAACAAAAATCCCAGAACAGAAAACAAGCACAAAACCTCTTTCCACTACCCAAAACCAATCAATAAAAAACCCTACTTGCTACCAAAACACTATCAACCACGCAACCAAATTTTCAAAAAACTTAAAAACAAACCACCATTCAACACAATTCGAAAAAACAAAGGATCACCCACCTCTCCAAACAAAAACCCAGAACAAAGAACAACCTCAAAACCCCTTTTCACTACACTAAACCAATCAGCAATAAAACCCTACTACTTCATACAAAATCACAATCAACTCCCCAAATTTTCAAAAACACTAAAAAGACCACCAATCAGCACAATTTAAAAAAATGAAAGATCACCCACCTCTCCACAAAGAACAAGCTCAAAACCCCCTTTTCACATCAACCAAAAAACCCTACTTGCTACAAAATCTCAGTCACTTACACAACCATAAAATCAAAAACCATCAATCTAGCCAAGTCAGCTATAAATTCCATCTACTAAGCAGTAAACACATACACATTACCAACATACACACATAAACTGCAATAACAACTAACAAATACAAGAACCCAAGTATAAAAATCGAAACTTTACAACAACAATCACCTAAAAAAAAAAAAAAAAAAAAAAACCCTAGAAATGGAAGTTGGGGACCGTGCGCACAAGGAAGAAATCGATTGTTTTTACCATTCAAAAAAGGGCTACGCGATTCGTCGAGAGACACGGAGAGAGAAGGGACTTACCAGAGAGAAGTAGAGAGAAGATTCAATAAAGACACTCGCTTTCACCCCCTTACTGATTCACTCTCTTCCTGTATATGTTGTTTATTTGAAGAGTTTTTGTTTTTGTTTTTGTTTTTAATTAATTTAATTAAATTTAACTTTTTAAACACTTTTATTTAAAAAAAAAAAAATTGTTTTTGAAAAAGGAGAGATTGATGAAATTTAAAATATATATAAAATAAATAAAATAAAACTATGTTGGAGAAATTACTAGGGCAGTCCAAACTTTCAATGTATTTTTCGGAAATGAATTTTAAGTTTTAGATTTAGATAAGAAACCGATTGTTTAGCAAATTATAGGGAAAATAATTATGTGATTTTGAAATTCGGTGAGAAAGTTATTGGATTGTAGCTAAAGGAAAATGTTGATGATGTTTGCAACAATCATTTTGGTAGAAGGAGATCTTATCCTAATTTACATGAATTATTGTTTGAAGAAAGTTAACATTTATCTAAACCATTTCATTTCAAATAAAGAACACGTATATATTAAGATTCATACAAGATTTTCACTATATAAAGATATGTGAGTTTACCTTATATAAATTTAGATAAAACATTACCTATTGAGAGATAGAAACAAAACAAGAAAAATATCAACCATATAGTTCAAAAAAATTATCAATCATATAATTATATTTTTATTTGGGTATCATTAGATTATAACAGATTAATGTAATCCCATACTGTAAGTCCAAAAATGTTTCTAAATTCTTGTTTAACAGGCGTATAATAGTTTTGATTTGATTAAATAATGACTATTTAACATATAATCTTTGTTCAATTAATTACATAATTGCCATCCTAGTGGACTCATGTCCACTTCGAATATGTTGATCGATATCTTAATGAGTGCGTCAAGCATTCGTTTATACCATAAGTCTTATTATTGAGTTTTCATCATATTTCATTTTGAGTTTATAGCTTAAAAAACAACACAAGAATAAGATAAATCATGTAGGACAAGATTAGGAAATAAATTTTTTATAGAAATAGAATTTAAATTTCCTTGAAGTTAAGTTTCATAGTTTTAAATTAAGAAATTAAAAGTCAATCAGAATTTCTAATTCTAGTAGTTTTAGGACTAGAATCATTATAAAAGAATTTGATTTATTTGAATTTAGTATGTTATTGATTATTTTCTAAAGTAATAATAAAATTTATATTTTAATTTATCATTTCTTCGTTATTTATTGTTTTGATTTCGAAACAAAACTTCCACTGCACCAATAAAAATATAAGATTGGTTGAATGCCCAACTATAGTAATGGTTGATTTTCAATTGATCAAATCCATCGTGAAATCATCATGAAACTAAGATATTTTTTTTGTAAATAGTGAAACACTAAAGAGAAACATTTGTAAATTTCCTCAAAATCCCTACTTGTTTGTAAATCCACGTGGCCTGTAACTAGAGCATGGAAGACAAAGGGAAGTGATGTTAACTTTCGAAAGCGTGACGACAATAAGATACATGCTTTCTTTCTAGTCATTGCTTAATTTAAGAGGTTGAAAGAGACAATTGGCTTAATTGTGTGCATAATGTCATTATTAGAATTACATTCAAGTCCTAAATTTCATTGTTTTTTTTTTTATGAAATACTGAAAACTTTATTATTTCTATCCCAAATTCGAGAACAACGTTTACAAACATTGATTGCCCTTACAAATTTGGAAATATATCAAATTATTCCACATATAATTCCAAATTCATCCTCAAGAATGAGGAAGCCAAGATAACCAAATGGTTATCAAACGTTTCCCTAATCAAGAAAATGTTTGACATCTCTGTATTTAACTTATCCACACAGCAACTAAACACAATATTAAACAGAAATATGAAACAAAGGAGAGATCGGCAACAACACACAAAATAAAGTACACATAATAACTTCTTTGCATTAAAATTATGTCATCTTCTTCAACTATATCCTGGACTATAATCTCAGGGAACCGGATGACAACCTTTCTTTAAACAACCAAAACTCCTACAATAACACAACATCCTTAAAGACCGTTGGTTACTTTGTCGTAGTGACAAGAGAACATCCAAGACTCGCCGCTACTTTTGATCAATAAGGAAGCTTAAGTTGGATGTTGATTGTCACTAAAAACCGTCAGTCAACAACCACCAAACTATTAAAACAAAAAAAAATTTAAAAATTAAATCCAGAAGTCATCTAGAATTGACCTTTGAAAATCCCAAAACCCCTATTGGAAATGGAAGAGAGAACAAAGACTTCACGATAGACTTGAACTGTTCAACATTTTGGTTTTCAAGGGGTAGATCCAGAAAAACTTTGGATCCACCCCTTGAAAACCCTAGATCTATGAGAAGACAAATAGAAGAAGGAGAAAATGAGTAGGGTTTGGTCAGAAATTGATTCAAAATCAATCAAATCTACCAGCAGAAGAAGACTCTATAGCCTTTCTCTCTCTAGACTTTTCTAAAGAGAGAGATGGATTTTTGGTATAAATCCTTGTATACATCGTTAAATAGTATTATAAGTGTAAACTTAGTTTTTTTTTTGGAAAAGTGTTAACATACGTTTTTAAAGCACCGTTGTTGTATGAGAATATATATATTACAGTTGCAAAAAAAAAAAAAAAAAAAAAGAATTATGCTTTTGTGTGAACCCATGGGATAGAATCCATCACTAAAAATCGATTTGCAAGGAAATGACATTTAATGAATGATATACAAATGGTTAAACTATACAATGCAAGTATAAACTGTGAAAAAATAGAGTACCATATAGGATAAATTAATAAAGGATTAAAATTAACTTCTCCAATGTAAACTTTATTAATAACTATTAAGTTGACATGACAAAAAAAAAAATAGAAGCTATCAACCTCATTATCTATTTCTAGAGAATCTCTTGGACAGCCATGTCAACAATAAATGATTGAGACTTCTATCAAATAATATTTTATGATAATTTCTTTAATGATGTATTCTTATTTGATTGTTTATCATTAAAAATAATATAATAGCATTGAAGAGCTATTTTAGACTTAAGTGTCTATCAATCCATGTTTATACCACTAGAACGCACATGTCCTTGACATCGATAATATGTCAATTTAAAAAAAAAAAAAAAACAATCTACATTTGTATTAGAGATGTTCTTAGCCAATGTAGATCCAATCCATATTCAATTAATTACTACTCAATTTCGTACATAAATAGTTTTCCACATAGATTTTGTATCTTCACATTCCTCACATTAGACAAATATCATTTTGTTGATTACTAGGTCAAATATATTTGAAATTATACCCCCATGCCTCAATAACCTCTTGTTCTTTGCAATATACTCAAAAATACGTCTAATTTTTGTTATTATATTTATATCTTTTTGCATCACTATATTAATCTAATATTCTATTAGATATCTATAAAATTTGGAAGATATAAATTGCCAGAAAAAATATCTGTCTCTATATACATACTAAAACCAAAAATTCCATTTTATTTAAAAAAAAAAAAAAACTAAAAATTCCTTTCAAAACCACACAGTCTTCACAATTTCTGATAAAATAAATTACAAAATAGCAAGGGAGATGTCACTTCAAGTTGAAAAATATCTCTTTTTTTTTTTAATTTCTTTAGAAATTGAGAGTGAAACCAACTATTTTTAGACAAACAAGCCAAAATCGATTGATTGTTCAATTTACAAAGTTGTATTACAATTATTAGTAATTTGAATTGTAATTTGTTTGACCTCCGTTTGTTTTCTTCTAAAACACCAACAGAATTTAGATTTCTCCAGGGTGAAGTGGGTTTTAGAAGATACATTCATCTTTTACTAATGACTTTAAATTAGGTAAAAAGACTATTTTTTTTGACAACATATATTATCGGCATAAAGAAAGCCACTTAGGCCTTGCTTGGTGCGTTGAATTGAATAGAATAAGATAAAATAAAATTGAATGGCTTGGAATGAGATAGAATTTGATGAAATTAAATAAGTATTATACTATGTTTGCTCTCATTGGAATTGAATTAGATTTAACTAAATTAATATAATATTTGTGCACATTGATTTTTGGATAATACATAATAATTTTATCTTTAAATATATATAATATAAATATAGGTGAAAATAAAATTTGTCAATTGCCTTCTGATGCAGCGGAAGCACATTAGGCAGCCTGGGTTTATAAACAAGATTCGACACCCCACCTCGTCCACTAAAGGTGAAATTTTCTTCTATGTATATGAATTATCTCTTACCATAATGTAGATGACGCCTAATCATATAAGGGCCACTGATCCAGACCGTGCCATTAGAGTCCTAACCGTCTAATCCCGATTGTCTTCTAATATCGTCCAGTACTTCAAAAAAAAGTGAAAATAAATACTTACTTTTCAATCAATTTTACATTTATAAACGTCATGAAATTACTTTAAATAAATATATAATTATAAATCTTTTATATTTTAAATATAAAATATAAATAAAAAATCACAAAATAATGGAATTTAAAAAACCCACCATTTGAGGTAAAGCTTTCTTCCCGAACCGATTAACCACCACTTTTCAAATTTAAAATGAATGGAATTTGAAAAATATATTCCGAGTGGATTTTCACGTCTCATTCATCTAGAATTCGAAAAGCGGCGACTAATAGACCCAGGAAGTACGACGCTACTACACGAAACCCTCTTTCGATCATAATGTACATTTCGCTCCCAAGGCTTCTTGTATAATGAAACGCAACCTTACCAACTAAATTAGTTAATATTTAGTTATGTCAAATCGAGAACTGACAACTTCAAGTCCTTCATTAACTATGTTATTATGTAAACATAAAGCAAATAAGTCATCAAACACCTTTGTATAAAGTAACTATTAAAACGAAACATTATGGCGCACTCTGCTACAACATTATGACATTATCTTGTGATACCCTTTTTTTTTGGGATAATCCTGAAAAACCCCCTGACTTTAGGTAAATTATCCATTTTTTTCCATAGGGTTTTGTTTTTATCCAAAATACTGTCAGACTTTTAATTAAACACCCAAAATAACCCCTGAAGACGTATGAAAGGACGATAATACCCTTGACGGTAACAGATTCCGTTAGATGGATAAAGTTGACCATTTGACTCAAAAGGTAAAAGCGAAAATGTGAAGAAAGTTAAAAGTATATATATTAATTAATTAAAATATGAAAAATTAAAATAAATAAATAATATTAAATATAAAAAATAAAGATATTTTTATTTAAAATTTAAAAAATAAATAATAAATAATAAATCAAAATCAAAACTTTTCAGTCACTCACCACTCTCCCTAACCTTGCCGATCTCTCTCTCTCTCTACCTTCACCAGTCTCTCTCTCTCTCTCTAACCTCGCCGCTCGTGTTTCGTCGCTCGTTGCCGCCTCCACCAGACATCCACCAATCTCTCCCACGCCGACTCCTCTTCATCTCTCTCTCCGGCATCGCCGTCTCCTTCTCTCCCTCCCCTCTCCTCTCCTCTCCTCTTTCTTTTCAGATCAGGATCGAACCCAGACGACTAGGTTCGGCTGGGTTCAAACCCAGACGAACCCTCGACTGGGTTCGAAGCCAAATGAGGATTTCATCTGGCTTCGAACCCAGTCGAGGGTTCGTCTGGGTTTGAACCCAGCCGAACCCAGTTGTCTGGGTTCGAACCCAGATGAGACGAACTCTCATCTGGGTTCGAGCCCAGACGACTGGGTTCGTCTCATCTGGGTTCGAACCCAGATGAGACGAACCCCTCATCTGGCTTCGAACCCAGATGAGGGTTCCAGACGAACTCTCTGTGGGTTTCAGACGAACCCTCCTGTGGGTTTGAACCCAGATGATGTTTGATGATTTTTTTTTTTTCAATTTTGTGAGTTTATTGATTGATTGTTGCTCAATGTAGCTTTACTGATGTGTTGTTGTTCATCTGTGATGGTGGTGGGTTTACTGATTTATTGTGATATAATTATTTTTTATTTTAATGTAAAAGTATCTTTTTATTATTTCTTTTAATTTTCTGTGAAGTTTGTAATAATGGGGGATTTTGGATAAAAATTAAACCACATGGGAGAAAATAGATAATCTACTAAAACTTATGTGATTTTTTAGGATTTTCCCTTTTTTTTTATCACTTTACAATACTCAAAAGACACTAAACCCCAACTTGACCTTAATGTAGGTTATGATCCCCAGGCCTCTTCTACAATGACAAGGGGCTTACCAGCTATCTGGTATCCACTGGTGTTCGATTGAAGACTAATAACTTCATCTTTGGTAGCTTGTAAGAAATGTTGCAAAAAAAGGGAAAAGGAACTCTCATGTTTTAATTTACTATGATTGTTGTCATGTACATATACAACAAATTTACAAGCTAAGTTATAACTTAGTTACAAGCTCACAGATCTTGATTGACGCTCCACCCCACCATGTGCAGGAGCCTCGCCTTTCCCCTGCAAACCAATGATAATTTGATTGCAATAATTAGGGAGTGCTTCTAAATAATAATTATCAAAAAAAAAAAAACAAATTTAGATTGCATTATTCAGATGCACAAATCACTTTGCAGATAATAATATCTTTGGATTAAAATAGAAATATAGCTGTCAAAGAGCTAAATCCTAAAAAAGATATTATAAAGAATTCGATGTTGGAACTCTCTGAAGGTATTTTGACAAAATAAGAGGGGATTCATGAGCTATCCTTTGGGAACATAATGCCTTTCTTTAGTTGACACAAAGTATCTTTACATTTTTATACATTAGAACCTACCCAATCTTGGAAACACTTCATTTTTCAGACAGTTATCTGAAGTCTATGAGGCAGTCACAATTAATCAACATGGGGATGACAATGACACATTAACCAAATGCAATCTCAAATCCAGAAATCCCTTAAGACAGCACAAGTCGTCGTTTTATATCCTTCTAAATAAGATAATAGCCACAATTATTAACCCTCTCCTCTTGTGAATGAAGAGCCCTTCCCTACCACGGTTTTCATCATGATGGAAGTCCAACAAGTGTGCTCCACAAGACTTGAGGCATTATTCAAACTCCATTCTCAAGGCAGTTCAAGTTATCAGTTCAGTGGTCTTTCAAGATAAAACTTTGCAAGTATCTTAATATACTTAAAAACAAAATTCAATTTTCAGAATAAAATTATAAATTTAGAAAGTTGGAAGAATGATAAATGGCATAGAAGTAGAGTTAAGGTTAGGAACAGTTGCTCATAAAGAGGGAGAGCACTAAACAACGTACCATAAAATCCTTTGACTTCTCTTCATGAAGAAATTGTTCCAATGCACCATCTCCTTGAAGAATTTTTGCACCACATCCTGATGCGTCCACAGATCCAACTGCTTCTTCATCAACCAAAACTGCATTTACACTAGAACTTCCTGTCTTGGCATCTGGAATCTGTTTGAAAAAGGCAAGGGGTAGTAAAGGAAAAGCCTTTTCAATTATGAATAATATAAAGCTGAATCGAACAAGATTCTTTCTAACCCCATGTTATGTAAATAACAGCCACATGCAACAAATTTCCATCTAAACTTAGGTTTTAGTTCCTACAACATGTTGAAATAACAAGCACATTGCAAGTTATAGCTAACCAAATACATGCAAGGAATATAAGGTCTTTCAAACTCAGGCAAGGTGTCAGGTATCCGTCTATTTTGAAGCTCACAAAGGGTTGCAATTACCTTGCAATGACTACCAGTTTGTATGACTTAAAAATCATATTTTACAGTCAGTTCCAAAATGAATGGTTTATATTTAGATTAAAAGAAACAGATCATAATTAAATCTCAATGCAGTTGATAGCATCTGGGAAAATGCACCTAACGTAAGGCCATAAAGGAGCTGTCCTACTTGTCATTACAACTCAGGCAGCAGATTCATTAACGTATATACCTCATACATTGCTTCCGTAAGAATATTTTCTAATATGGCTCTTAAACCTCGAGCACCCGTGTTCTTTGCCATTGCTTTCTTCGCAATCAATCTCAATGCATTATCAGTAAAATAAAGCTTGACCTGAAAAAGAACAATAACAATGCTAATTTGAGGGCTGCCAGACCAGTTGCTCAGACTTTTTTAAATGGTCAGAAAAACAGTTTCCTTGTGATCAGAATATTACATTATTCATGCTGAACATCTTCTTGTACTGTTTACCAAGAGCATTTCTTGGCTCCGTGAGAACCTACATTACAAAAATATTTCCATCATACTTGTTAATTTTCTTATAATTAAGAAAAGAAGAAAACTGAAAAGTTTCAAGTAAAAAGGAAAATCTTTCGCGTTCAAAAGCATCCTACATACTGAAGGGAAGTATAAATCTCACAGACAATGTGTAATACCCAAAATCTTATAAAGTTTTGTTATACTAGCTTTGGTTTTAAAACCCACTCTATGATTAATATTTTACCATGTCACAATTTTCATATACAAGATCACTTGCAAGTTGCAAGGAAAGAAATGCTTTTACCTGGTTCCCCTAATTATTTGAGGTATTAAAACTACTAGTTCTTAAGGTAACAGAACTCTTCATAGTTTTCTTTGTATATAAAAACCATCACTAAGTAGGCCTTCAAACCCAAGTCCAGTATAATAAAACCTTATAAAATTATGGGTATTACAAGTAGGATGCATATTTGATAAATCAGTTACTGAACTGCACTTTTAACATTGCAGGTTAAACCGATATGCCTGCTGTTCTCAGCAAAATGTTATGGCCACAGCAATGATTAATACGGATGAAAAAAAAAAAAAAGGAAGGAAACCCAATAAGGTACAATATCAAAAGATGGAACGCACCTGAACAAGCTGGTCTTCATTTAAAGCTGACAGGCTCACTAAAATTGGAAACCGTCCAACAAATTCAGGAATCAAGCCGTATGCTATAAGATCACCACTTTCTACCTGATCACAAAAAGTTAAGGATAAGCATCACAGTTGAAACAAATGAGAAAACATAAATATAGATTGAATTCAAAAAAGATCATCAATTCATGAAATATAAAAGAGGAAAAAAGAAATGCAATCATAATGAAAAAGAACAACCGATTTTAGTTACAATGACTTTTGATTCTTACAGTTTCCAATAATGATGATGTCATAAGAGCATCAGTAAACCCATTAGTCCTCATGTTTGCACGAACTGGTGCGCCAAAGCCAATCGAAGAATCTTGTCGTCTAGGAAGATCAAGTAGTTAACCTTTTCAAATTCCCAGCATTCAAGAAGCATAGTATGGTAAACATTTTCTATTATGAAAGAAATGGCATTACCTCTCTGAAATGGTCTTCTCGAGATCAACAAAAGCCCCACCACATATGAAAAGGATATCTTTTGTATCAATCTGCATACATCAGAACAAAGTTAGAGGATGTACAAGTACTGCGAATCATGGCATACAGATCAATTTCTTAAGAAAAATGAATATGTGTGTGTTAATTGCTTCATATTCTTAAGCCATAATCCACCATAACACTGCAAATGCAGTTCAAAGCTTTTAAAGCACTGAAAATTAAAGCCCCAACGCCAAGGCACTCCTCCTCAAGGTGACGCATTCTAAATATGCCTGGAGGAGATACTATGATACTTTCCCTGTAAAATTATTTTTATTCTTAATTTTCCAAATTCAGCCGAAGTACTATTATTACTAGTATATTTAACTAACTAGAACATTCTCAACTAATGCATACATCAATTTTCATAATATATACTTGATTGGGGGTCCCTTTGACTATGACGCACAGAAAATCAATACCATAGTAAGAAGTTTTTATAAATAGCAGATAACTCAAGGCCCAGCTTACCGTAATGGTATCACTGCGAGGATACCTCCGAACTCCTTTATCAGGTACAGGAACATTCACTACCTGAGAATGAAAAACGTTTAGTGCTATATAACCAAAAATGATATAACTACAAGAGAATAACACAAAAGGCTTCAGAACTGTGTATCCTCATAAGTGATCAGCTGATTATAATATATTGTTACAATATTATATTGTTCACTGGGTTTAGGTAGAACAACAATATTGGTTTCACTCAATGTGCAAAGACAATTTATTTAATTTTTTGTCAGGAAAGATTCAGTTTTTTTTTTTTTTTTTTGGTAGGTACTGGAAACAACAATATGTCAATATTTCACTAAAATCATAGCTAATACAAATGAATTAACAACCAATAAAAAGTGACAGTAGAACTATGAATAACAAAAAAAATCAAAAAACAATCATTTACAATACCCTCTTGAGACTTATCCCAACAGACATTCCTCCCCTCACCAACCAATAAAAAGCCCCAAAGCATATACATGTGGCAACTTCATTCACTGGACAAAATCTATAATTAGATTTATACTCTAGAGTAGTAAGTAGTAACTTAGTCATATGTGTTCAGTTTTAGTTTTAATCACTCCAAAAAGGTCACTCTGTAACTTGCATTATTAGCATAAGTGGACTTTAAGAAGGTTCACGGTAGTTTGTAACAAAAATCCACTGTTTACAAAAGCTAAAAGAAAAAATAATCAAAGTATATTGTTAAATTTGGTCATATTGATGATAAAGGGCCAGATGCAATTGATCAAAAACGGTGTTAAAAAGTATTAGATGATCTACTCACAGTTCCTTCCAGCATTTTTAGTAATGCCTGTTGAACTCCCTCTCCGGATACATCTCTGCCAGCATTTGAACTCTCAGCCTGCACAAAAATTTGACAGGATTATCATAAATTGGGCATTAAATCATTAAATGCAGAACAGATTATATATATCAAGACTACGGACTACCTTTGTTATCTTATCAACTTCATCAATGTAGACAATTCCTCGTTGAGCTGCCTCTACATCAAAATCAGCAGCCTAAATACCAAACAAGATTTAAGAAATAAGTTATACTGATACTAGCTCAAAAATGTGGAGATTAAGGCCAATATCAATTAATAAGATATCATGTTTGAACATTTCATAAGAATATGAGAAAATGAGAAGATAATTTTTAAAGCTCAAATTTTATATAGAATACAATTGCTCAAACAGGAACACAGGTATAATACAAACAGACTAATGAATATAAACATATTTATACACACACACACACATATACATCTTGTTGTGATGTGATATGTTTCTCATTATTCCCACTACACAGAAAACATGAACCATACCACCAGTAACTTGTACAATACGGATTCCACATCTTCTCCAACATAGCCTGCCTGGACAAGGAGAGGAAACAGCAGTTGAATTTATCAGTTCAACTCAGCTAAGCAACAGTAAGAAGGCTCTTTCTGGAAAAAATACAAATCAAGTAAACTGTAAAGGAATCACATAATGAACATGTAATGACTTGAAAATTGCAAGATGAAATATTTATCACACAGAAACAAGAACAGAACAGTTCATGAGCAAAAGAGAAAGAAAGAGTCATGCACAGATGTTTTTGTCTAACTTCCCACTAGCTAGTCGAGCTAAAAAGAGGACAAAGGGTTGCTTGTGTGCCTATTAGATATAAAACACAAATTTTAGTAACTACACATTTTTTTTTCCCTTGAAAGGACCTTCAATAATAGCTGTGTATTTTGGAAAACATAAAATAAGTTACATTACTAGTGGCCATCATTTAAAATGGTACATATGTCGCCACTGATTTTTATATGATCAGGAAAGTTACAAAGAAACTTACTTGTGTTAAACTTGTTGCATCAGTCATGGTAAATGGTACATTCACAATACGAGCTAGTGTTTTAGCAAGTAACGTCTTCCCTATCCTTAAAAGTTGAAGACATCAGTCATAGCAGTGAACTACCGTGAGAAAACATTAAAATGGAAAAACAAAATATATATATATATATGTGTGTGTGTGTGTGTGTGTGTGTGTGTGTGTGTCTGTGTGCCTGTGTGTCTGTGTGTCTGTGTGATAAACTGATAATGGCAGAATATGCAACAGCCAAGTATTCAAATAAGAAAACTTGACAATACCTGATCCAGTTGGACCCATCATAAGTACATTACTCTTCTCCAACTCAACAAAATCATCATTTTCAGCTTTGCTATTACCCGATGCTACACCTGACCTGGTTTTCAGATTAACATATTCAATTTAATGAAGCAGCATCAATGGACAAACCTAACTTTTAACAATCAGAGAAGTAAAACAAACTCTTTTGAACTAGATGGATTAAGGACCCCCAGAATTAACCCAGTATGACGGCCTAGAACTTAACTCTTTTTGCAAGGAGGCGTGATATATCCTTTTGTAGTGATTGTAAACTGCCACGGAAAGTACCTATCACATGATGAAACAAGTCAAATTACACCATGAAAGATATGTGTGACTATATGCTTTACTACAACAAGACTCCGGATCACCACTATAACCATAATATCAAGCAAGGATCAAATTTATATCGAAAAAGCTTCAGTGCATCCCGAGTAAAGTATGTCTCTCATTCACATCATATCACGTGGTATAAGTAAACAATTAAATGTAACGGCACAACCTCATGCCCATGGCATGATGCAAGTGGAAGACACAATGTACCCTGAGCACGCAGAAGTTTCTCCCAATATTTACATAAAAATCAAACAACACAACAATTTCCCACCAAAAATTCTATATTCTTACCAAATAAGAAAAACATTGTTCATTAGTCCATAAATTTCATTTCTCTCCCCTACACTCTTTCCACAACAAGAGAATTAGTTCACTACGCTGAGCAGAGTGTGCCCAGCCACTAAACTTATGCCATGTGGCACACAATCCACTCATGACTCATTATCCCTACCGGCTACCGCACGGCATGATATTTTTGGACTAAACACTGCATTTGAGCATGCATTCAAGTGTTTCACCTACAACAAATTCTTCAAATACACTCTAGTGCATGTAACTAACCATTAAAATCATGTCACGTGACATAAAAACAGATTCTACTAGTGACCCTAACCACATTTCATGATATCATTAGACAGGGTGGGTGTATATGTGTGTATACATATTTATACACATAAATATACATATTCATATACATATATTTATATATATAAACACGCTAATTTCTATATTACACCAAAATAATTCTAAAAAATTGCTAATAAGTCCTTAAACTCTACAAAATTCACAATAAATAGAAGAAAAAAAAAACCACTAATGCATATAAACAACGATTCTACAAAACCACCGAATTACAAAACAATTCTAAAATATTTCTAGCAAGTCCCTAAACTCCACAGAATTCCAAAAAAAAAAAAAAAACCACAAAACCTTCTTGGCTCGATCCTGTCCAATGACGAACTCATCCAAGCCCTTAGAAATCTGCTTAGGCGTGGGCAAGTCGAGATTTCCGGAATTACCCCCGTCTTTGGCAGGAATTCCAGGCCTGTCGTCTTCGAGCTTGACGCGGCCAATCTCGATGAAGCTACCCTCCAAGGGGGCGAGCTTGAAGGGGCGGAAGTAGAAGGCGGTACGGCAGCTGGGGCAGAAGTTGAGGGCCTGGTAGATGCCGGTCTCCCAGCGAGTGAGGGAGAGGGGACGGTTGGAGAAGAAGACGGGGAACTCGTGGGTGCAGCGAGGGCAGTTGACGGCGGCTCTTATGTAGTCGAAGCCGGAGTGGGTGGAGCGGCGGGAGGGGGTGTGAGGAGGGGGTTTGGTGGGTTGGGGATGGTGGTGGTGGAGGAGGAGGAGAGGGAGGGTGCGTTTTAGGGTTTGGGTTTGGAGAGTAGTGCGTTTTAGAAAGAGTGATAACATGTTTTTTGGGTTTGGGAGATTGAAGAGGGTGAGTGGGGAGGTTTCGGTGGTGGTGGACGACGGGAAGAGTGAGGAAACATAAACTAACATGTGCAATTACCAAAATGACCCTGTCCCAGTTGTTGATACAGGGGAAAAGGAAAACTATGAAAATTGGGCCAGCCTTTTGGGCTCCATCTGTTTCGAACCCCTTCCATAAGTCCGCCGCATATGTGTTTGGGATTGTTTCTTACCATTTTTGAAATAACCACTTATTTTACAATAAAAAGTCAATAATATCATTACTGTAATTTTTTTTATTATTTATGATAAGGAATAAAGAATTAAATTTATAAAAAATTATTTATATCTTCTATTTTTAGGATGAAAGTGGGACTTGAACTTTTGACCTTTTAAGATCAAAAAAAATATTCTACTACTATTACGAAAGAGTGGTGTACAATGTCCTTGCTTTAATAATAATTTTAAAACCTAAAAAAATATCAAATTCAAAATAAATTATTAATTTTTATTTAATTAATTTTTATTTTAATTAATTAAAATATTAATTATATATAAACGTGGTGACCACCGGTGTGCCGCCAACGATGAAGGCCTGCTCTATCGCCAGAGCCTCTTTCAACGTCTGCTAAGGTTGTCGGAGGAGACTAGTCCTCCTTATAAAGGAGCCACAACTCCTTTGGTTGTTAGAGGAGTTGCGCCAGAGGAGATAGGCTCCTCCTCTGGCGATGTGATTCAACAGTTGACATATATGTTCAGGAATTGCTGCAAACCTCCTGTGACATTTAGTAATATTTCATTCATATGAAATGTTTGCTTTTAAATGCACTAAGTTTTCCTACCATTAGTAGTCAATAGTCAAATATATCCCTACTGTTTGTAGTCACTAGTTAAAGATAATCATTAATCAACCTTTTTAATTTAAAGTCCTAAATTGCCCTTACTGTATTTTTATTTTTTTTTCATAAGTTACTATGTTATTTTTTTAAATAAGTTATTCATTGAATAATGTATTAATTGAAAACGTAAGAAAATTCATTTTGACATAATCAAATTCAATATTTGAAAATCTTTAGTAGTTTAAGATAATCAATCGGGTCCAACTAGAGATGGCAATGGGTTAGATTGACCCACCCCGTATACATAGTGATCTTTGATCAATATAATGATATTTTTGTTAGGTTTTATTTTGTTGAATATTTATGTTTCTTAGGTCGGTTATGAATTGTTGGTTAATAAGATTTCCTGCGTTTTTCTGTTTAAAAATAAATAATAAATAAATAAATATAAAAATAAAAATCATTGACAGAGGTGGCTGCCTCACCTCACTCGAGGTTGACTGTATCGAACCACTTTCCGCAATTTTAAAATCTTGGGAATAAGTATACCACCAAGTGAATTTTGCCAAATGCGATTAGTTTTCTGGTGACCTAAATATTTGTGTAGCACTTGTTATACTACATTTTGTTTCACGTTGAAGATTTACGACTAAACTCTAATTAGATAGCTAAGTGAATCATAATAATTCTATAATTAAATAATATAATAATAATCACAAAAAGGCACCAACTTGCCAAACTTTATTGAACATATTTTTGGCGAAATAATTATGCAGGGAATTGCTGGTGAACCGCTAAAACAGAGTGGACTTTAAAGTGCCACTGGGCCCAAATCCAATGCAACTTGATCTTGATGTGATTGAAATTGTACTCTTTTGAGAATGGAATGTATGGATCACGACTCATGACTCGTGCATTACTCAATATGGGTTTGGTTGGTCTGATCCTGAATCTGCAATCGTTACTATTTATTTATTTATTTTAATTCCAAGCACTAGATTCATGGGAATCTAATAAGATTATCAAATATAAATATCATCCGAAAAGCAATTTTTGTTATAAGAGAAATCTACTACATATTTAATTTAGATATGATTGATTTAAAAGATATTAAAAATTTCGATGTATTTAATTCAATTTTATAAAATATTTATAGAATCTTTAATGCGCTCGATCCAAACTTTTAAAGATTAAAATACTTTAGATTCAAATTATACACATGACTGATTATATAGGCAAATATTAGATCCGAAGAATTATCATTAATATAAATGAGAAATATATTAAACATTGGAGTTATTATGCGTCGATGAGTTGAAATTGACTTATTTCAATAGCTGCTTTTTGGAAAGTTTGGAAACGAATCCTTTTCTTTTTAAAACGAATTCTTTTATGTGTTGTCCCTTTGCAATGCGGGCACATGGGAAAGTGCTTCCACTTGCATTGGACAGCACGATTATCCGGATCTTCCAGACAAGGACTTAATTTTCAGGATTATCTACATTTTTATATAATTATTATTACGCTTCTAATCTTATCTATATATATATATATTTAGTCAATTTTAATATTCTAATTTTTTTGGAGAAAAATATTGTAAGATCTAATTATGTGAAGGAAAATTCACAATTAAAAAATGGAATTTTAATTGTTTGATTATTTAAGTATCACATGAGGTATTCGTTAATATAATTTTATATCGCATTGTCTAATATTTGTAAATCGTTTTAATTCTGTAAGACTAAATAAACATATCGAGTGATAATATGTAAGTGTACAATCTAAACATATAAATTAAGTCATAAATCCTATAATTTTCTAATAGATAGGCAGCAGTATAGTCTTTTTTCCTTTTAAACAAATGTTATAATCATGTCACGATTAAATTTATAAAAATCGTAGGAAGTTGCTTCGGTTTGAAGATTTAAACTGATCCTAAGACAAATAAAAAATATAAATTTATAATTAATAAATTACATTTTTAAATAAATTAATTTTCTTATAACTGTTATATAATTATATCAGTTTGGTGTAGTGGCAATGTTTTTTCAATAAATGGAGCTTTTTTAAAAAAATAAATAAATAAATGGAGAAAGCTGGAATAAAAAATTCTTGGAGTTGTTTTCTGCCTTTTAAGTCCTATTAATAGACTTGGGATAGTCATGACTATTGTAGGCAGGACCATGTTGACTAACGTATCTAACTTGGCAGTTATCCATTCACATTTTTCTTTTTTGGTTGAAGTATAAACTTTTAGAATTAATCTTCAATGAATTCCACAATTTTGATAGCTAATTACTTTTTTATAGTGATGACTGATGGTAATAATGATCAATACTTGGAAAGCAATTAATAATATGTCATTAGAGTATTTCTAATGTTTTCATAAATTGTGAAAAAATTATATGTTACATAAAATAAATAGACATTGAATCAAAATAAACATTTCCATTACAATTATCATTCAAAAAAAAAAAAACTGAAAAAAAAAAAAAAAAAAAAAACATTGTTAACTTAACCATTTTTTTTTAAATAGTTTATTAGATAGTCATCTCAACAAGTCAAATAACTATTTAATTATGATTTTCCAAGCATAAAAACATTAAATAAAAAAACATAGAAACATTAAATGAACATGCATGAAGATATTGGAGAACAAATTTTAATTTGATTATTTATAAAATGATATTTATATCATATAGGAATCAAATATCTTAATATTGATGACATGATATATTTTTTTTATTAAAAAAAATAATAATCCATAAGAGCATTAAAGATACTTTTAGGTTAAAATTTTTCCATGTCACTTGGTCTTATCTAAGTGATCTAAATAAATAAACATTATTAGTTATTTTAAAACATTTTTATATAAATTATTTTCAATTTTCATCTTGAAAATAATTTAAGAATTTGTTTAAAATTCTTTATTTTGTTAAAAGACATTCATCTGAGTAAAATATATGCTAACTATTGCGATTGAACATTACATATCCTTAACAATTACTATTTTGTATTAACTATTTAACTAAAGTTTGTTATCAACTTTATAATATACCCTTTTTACAACATAACATTAACAAGCTCCGAACTGTCTTTCTCTCTTTACACATAACATTCAACTTTATGAAGTGTTTGATCAGTTTCATTTTAAATCAATCGGTTAGTATACTTTTGTGCATATATAACAAAAGTCTTGAGTCTCATGGTGCATATTTGTGGGGGAGTTTTCTCCCTATCTAATACGAGTAATATCTCTATCAGTGTTATGGAAATAAATTTTCAAGCCATAGTGATCCTAGATATCACATTATTCTAAAAACATATTTATAAGTTATTGTAAGAATATATATATTGTAGTGTTCTATACTAAATTTTCAAACTACATATAATATTTAATCTTAATAAGTTATAGCAAATCACTAATTATTAAATATCAATTTACATTATAATTATATAAAAATTTATATACAAACTTTATGCTAAACCTTTAAAATGAAACTGTGAATTAATATTATAGATTTAACATTTAACTTAAGACATGAGACTCGCAAGTGGGTGGCGCAATGGTTGCCACCCCCTACTTCTCTAAGTAGAAGTTAAAGGTTGAGTATAATAAATTACATCTTCCTATGAGTAACCATCTTCTAATATTTAAGAGTAATTATTTGAGTTGCACTGTTAAAGTTTTATCTGAATTAGTATCTACAGTTTTTTTTGACATTGATAAAGTGTTAAAAAAAAAAAGAAAAAAGCTCCGAGACATAGTATATTATGCATCACAGCTATGGTTAGTTCCACTCCTACGTTAGAATTACTTGAATATAATTTTATAGTCCAATTTATTTTACCAATAATAATGGGTGATTTGGCATGTGACATCTTATTTGAACTACAATAATAAATTAAATTTTTAATTAACATATAATGAGCACAGAGTGTGCACGAATAATATCACATGCAACGCACGTGCTGACAAGTGGAAAACTTACTAAATGACAGCAGGAACTACGGGCAATTTAACAAAACAGAGCTGTTCGGCAACACGTGGAACGATCAGGGAGCTCGGTGCAGAATCGTAAGCCAATAGTAAGTCAAAACTGATTGGATATATCATTCATGCCACGTGTCATCAGATGAAAAGTGCATGCGATTTCTGTCAACCCAGCCGTTACCGCGTCAGCAAACCTAGATCGATGCATTCGGCTTCCTTGGCTTTGCCTTTCCCTTCCAATTTTACATTACACAAGCGTGTGGCCGCCACGGCTTTCTCCATCCAGAAAACGACACTGCTTCTTTAATTTGATTCACCTTGCATTTCTAAGGCCGTGTTTGGTTCTCTCTCGTCTTCTTTAAATTAGCGTGTATGATTAGACTGAATTAACACTCTTAGTAAATTATCACTTGATCACATTAAGTGGTAGTACATTTGGTTCTCCCTTAAAATGTTTTATTACTACAAACATTCAGATAGTTTTATCATGAAACAACATTCTAAAAGAGAGATTAATAAATAAGCAGAGATTTAAATGTTTTTATATTCCTGTCAATAATACAATCAGCAATTTATGATACTGTCATTAATTTAATAATATTTTTTATACCTCCTGAGTTTCCTACACAGTTCATGATTCAACCAGTAAGCAACTTCAACCCTTCTCATTCTGAACCACAGGTCCAACATGTCACTTCTACAGGTCAGCCAGACACTTTTTATGTTATCATCATAAATATAAATGTAAAATTTACTAGCATAGCATCGAAAGTAATTTGCTCCCACAATAAATGGAAAAAAAACTATCCATAGGTGGTGACAAATATATATAGTAAGATATAATCCTCAATCATTTATATGAAAGAAAAATATACTAATCAAATTTAATCCTCGATTATTTATATGAAAGAAAAATTTACTAATCATTTACTTTATAAATGAATGTGCTAAAATATATCAAATATTAAAACAGTGAAATCGATATAAAATATAAAAATGTGCTTTTAATATTAGATTTGTATATTCAAAAAATAAGAGTATCATCGTATTATTTGTAATCTCAATCACGTTTATCGTTGAAAAATAAAAGATAGACTTGCATACATCTTACTTAAGATAATTGACTAAAGCTTGAAAACATTTAAATTTAAATTATTTTATTGAATTTTCCTTATAATAGCCTGAAAATCAAAGATTTCATTACATAATTCATTAAAATTTTTGTTATCAAATCCATATAAAATCATGTTTTGACACGAGATTCCCAACCATGAATCATGTTTTGATACAGTATTCTAGTTATGAAACATGTTTTGAGTCTTTTGACACAATATTCTAGCTGTTACTTGCTGTGCCAAAGCATTCTAAAAAGCTGATTTATTAACAAATTAATGCCCATCAATGTATTATATCAATGCTACTTTTCTAATTTGGAGAAACTCTTCTCATATGACTTATGATTATAATTATCAATTTAAGATGACATGGTGGTTAAAATTTACACAGTTTTCTATCGTGAATAATTATCAAACAACATGATTTAGACTAGTAGTTCTTTTTTTTAAAAAAAAAAAAAACTGACAATAAATTAGAGAGTAATTGAGATTTATCGAGTTCAATGATTATTTATATGACCTAAATATATACTTTATAATTGAGAGATAAACTACTTATACAAGTTTGTAAAATATGTTTAATAGAAATCAAACTCCTCCTAACACAATAATAAATTGGAAGGTGCAAGGTGCAGAATCACTTTATTAAGAAGTGATGTGCTTGAACTAAATAGTATTTCTCCTTCATAAATCGAGAAATATAGACAATAAGCACAAAAGTCAAAAGCCAAACAGGATACTAAATGCACTTCCTAGTTTTTTCCATGAAAAAAGCCAAACACACTCTAATGGCATCAAAATCAAATCTAATATCAAATTAAACCAAATAAAAAAGCTATTAATTTATCTATCTCTATTTTGTCTTTGTTTGGTATAATAATTAGGTAATAAATAATGCTAGACTTGATATAAAAATTATCCAAATTTTTTACTTAAATGATACGGTAAAATGATTTATAACAATCATATTAATTATATGATAAGGTACTGATAATATGTCAGTTATATATAAATAAGTTTACTACATCATTTGAGTAATAATTTGGATAAAATTTTAGGTTGTATAGTATCACTGTTAGGTAATACCATAACATTAAAACCTAATTTTACAAGATTTCAAAATAGTATTTTTTTTTTTCCAATAGAGGAAATAATACACTTTTAACTGCATAATATATTTTTTATTTTATTTTAATTTTTACATATAATACATTACATCTTTTAATGTGACTTAGGGATTGTTTGTTTTTTTTCACTTAAAACTTAATTATACCTATTAAGTTGTTTTCATTTGTTTTTTTAAACGGTCAAACTACTTAAAATTGCAAAAAAACAACTAAAAAAATTAAGTAATAATTTTTAACTTTTTACTTAATTACAAATTATTTAATGACATTTAAAAGTTTTTATTTTAAATCTATAATCTCCAAAATAACATAATTTCAAATTCATCATAATTTTATATTATTCAAAATTTATTTTCTTTCTTTTTTCTTTGATACTTACAAAAAATATATTTGAAAAGTAAAATCTAAATACATCTCATATCAAATTATCTTGGAATTAAATTAATATATTTTAATTTACAATTTGAACATTCATTTTTTAGTTGTTTTCTTAAATATATTAATATATAAATATGGTTTTTAATTAAAATTTAATTATGAATAAAATGTGATTAATATGTACATTCAAATGTTTTAGAATTTATTAAACTATTTATTTTCATATGTTTGTATTCAATTAATTAAAATGACATAATAATAAATAGTAAGAAGAGTATAAATGTCAATTTGCTGGTTTTCAGATAATTTTAAATTTAAAAAGTAAATAAGTTTATAACATATTCAAAGATAAATGATTAAAAAAATAAACATATTGTTCAGATTTCAGATTTTAATCACTATTCGATTTTGAGTCTTCAACAGCACTGTTCATTTTTCAGATAAAAAAATAAACGACCTCATAATGGAAGAGAGTCCTCATCTAACCTATCAAATCCTGAACAAAAAATGGCACAAATTTCACAAGAAAGAAAAAGTACAAAACTCTCTCCATGTTGTTTTCGTTAGGCATAAGAATTAAGTAGGAGCATAATCTTAAATAAAATTGCATATTTAACTACCAAATATTATAGAATTTTATTTTTAAAGTTTGCACTATAAGCTTAAGAGATTTATCAAAGTATATCGAAATCAAACACTACTTTCGTAGTTTGAATATAATTTTTATGAATGAAAGATAATTATTGTAAATATGTTGAGATCAAATACGATTCATACTATTTGAATATCTATACTCATAAATGAAAAATAATTATTACCTCACACAAACGATGAGAATTAAATTCCAAAGCTTTAGAGAACAAGAAAGTATACAATCATCTGTTTTAATAAATAGTATATATTTCTGTTGTTGGAAGAGGGAGTCAAATATATTCTCCTAAAGTGGTCTTCTCGTGGTTCTCTCTCTAGGGAAACACTGTAGAAGTAGGAAGTCCGGCAGGTAGTGGGTCTCTGGTAACTCAGAGGGTGGGGTCTTTGTAGGGTTTTTTGTCTTCCTTTTCTCCTGTATTTTCTTGGATTTCTCTGTATTTTCTAGATCTACAATGGAAGAAGAGGAAATAGCTAATCTATGCCAAGGCCTTTCTCTCACTGAGGAGGAGGGTTGTGTTTGTACCATTGAAGGCGAGGAACGGGAGTTAGGCTTCGAAGAAGTGGATCACTGCCTAGTTGGGAAGGTGTTGGTCAATAAGAGAGTAAACCGAGAGGCTTTTAAATCTACTATTGAACAACTTTGGAGGATGATTGGGAAAGTTGAGGTGGAATCTATTGGGTATAATCTTTTTATGTTCTACTTTCAGAAGAAAGAGGATCAAAACCTAGTGCTGAACAGGAGCCCTTGGCATTTTGACCACAGCTTGATAGCATTGGAAATCCCTTCAGGGGTCGGAGATGTGACCAGGTTAGGATTTGATAAAGCTGATTTTTGGGTTCAGATTGATAATGTTCCTCTAATGTGTATGAATAGAGCTGTTGCTGGAGTGCTGGCAAGGCAAATAGGTGTTCTGAAAGGGCTTCCTGATGACCCCCAAGAATACAGGGGGAAATTCCTAAGGGCGAGGGTTACGATTAATATCAGTAGACCCCTGAGGAGAGGCCTGTTGATTAATGCAGGTAAATCGAAGGAGACAATATGGGTAGATCTAAAATACGAGCGTCTTCCAGAGTTTTGTTTCACCTGTGGGTGTATAGGTCACAGCAGTAAGGATTGTTTAGATGAGGAAGCTAAGGAAGAGGCAAAAATCAGGAAAGCTTTGAAATACGGTTCTTGGTTAAAGGCGTCATCTCAAGAGGAAATTCCTTATAGAGATGGGACCCATCAGTTTGGATTTTCATTTAAGGGGACAAAAGGTCTTTCTCTCAAAGGTAGGGACCAAAATAGCAAGCCTCTTGAGCAAGAAGTGGATAGAATACCCAATGGTTCCAGTGGAGATCCTCTCCAAACCGTGGGTAACATTGAAGGGTCCAAGACTAATTCTCCGAGTATAGAATCTGAAATGGCTACTGATTCTTCCAACTTTTGCAGTAAAGAGGTGGCCTTGGTAAGGCCTCCTACCAAGTCGGGTTCTATAGTGCTTAGGAACACTACAGTGAAGTTAGATAGTGAGGGTCGCTCTGAAATGATTTCCCATGTTGAAGAGTCTTTGAACTTTAAGCAAGACTTGGGAGGTAATAAGTCTGAGGCAGTGGATATGAATGTGAGTCATAGTAGAAAAGCTTCCAAGAAATGGAAGAGGGCGGCTAGAGGAGCTGCGCTGGTGGGAAAAGTAAGTAGTCCTTTGGGCAAATTGGTGGCAGCTAAGCAAGTTAGGAAGAAAGGTAATCGGAGTAACAGTGTATCTCCAAAGACAGGGAGTAAAGTTAAAAAATCTCCTTTCAATAATCAATCCCCTCTTCGAAGCAAATCAAAGGAGGATGGAGGTATTAATGTTGAGTTAGGAAGGGAGAAACGCAAGCAGTTATCTTTTGAAGAAAGTCAGATCGGAAGCAACAAGAAATGTAAAACCGATGATGAAGGCGACTTCATGATGATTGTCCCAACGGCGGAGCCTGACACACAGGCCCGTCGAGCGCCATGGATATCCTAGCTTGGAATGTGCGGGGACTGGGGAATCTCCGTGCATTCGCGGCCCTAAAAAGGGTTGTTCTTAAACACTCCCCCAGCATTGTATTTTTATCAGAAACTAAACTTTTTAACAGGGCTGAAAGTTATGTTAGAGAAAACCTGAAGTTCGATGGTGGATTTTTGGTCAGTTGTGTTGGTAAGAGTGGCGAATTAGACCTTTTTTGGAAAAATAATGTTGATGTCACTATCCTATCCTACTCTTTGGGTCATATCGATGCCAAAATTAGAATGGAAAATGGACTGATTTGGAGATATTCTGGGTTCTATGGCAACCCAGATCAAACTAAAAGGAGACAGTCTTGGGAATTATTGAGGAGGCTAAGGAGGGTTGATGATTTACCTTGGCTTGTAGGAGGTGACTTAAATGAGATTCTAAGTAGAAGTGAGAAGAAGGGTGGCCCGGAAAAGGATGTGGCTAGTATGAATGCCTTGAGGACAGCTCTGGTGGACTGCGACCTATCTGACTTGGGCTGTTCAGGGCCTCGTTTCACTTGGAGCAACAGAAGGAATGGTGATGCGAACGTTCAAGAACGTCTGGATAGATTTTTGGCAGACTCTAATTGGAGAGAGATACTTATAGATGTGAGAGTAGAAAACCTGAATTTTAATAGCTCGGATCATAGACCTATAATCCTGAAGCTTGGTGATGGGTTCAAGTTTGAAGCTCTCGTAAACAAAGGCTTCAAGTTTGAACCTTTTTAGCTTAAAGAAAGTGACTGTTTTGAAACAGTTAAATCGTTGTGGGAGGGGTCGAGCAGAGTGAGGTCAATAGAAGAGTTAGCCGCGAAAATGACTCGTTGTGCTGAAGGTTTATCCGAATGGAGTAGAGAACATTTTGGTTCGATTAAAAAGAAGATCTCTTCCAAGCAAAAGCTTATCGAGGCCTTATACAAATCTGCTGATAGGGAAGGTATTATGCAAGAAATCAAGAACCAAGAGAGGGAGTTGGAAAGTTTGTTGTCAAAAGAAGAACTGTACTGGCACCAACGTGCGCGCTCTGACTGGTTAGTAGCAGGTGACAGGAACACTAAATTCTTCCACGCGCGTGCAAATGCGAGAAGAAGAAAGAACTCGATCCGAAGGTTAGTTGAGGATGATGGGTCCGTTTATGAATCTCCTGAGGACATTGGCAGGGCCACTTGTAGTTACTTTAACCAGTTGTTTAGCTCTTCTTCCCCCTCTCCTCTTGAAATCTCTAAAGCCATTTCTGGTGTGGAGACTTGCCTGAGTGAGGGACAATGTGACAGGCTGATCTCCCCGTTCAGTGAAGATGAAATCAAAGTGGCGCTTTTCAGTTTAGGCCCTAACCGAGCTCCTGGACCTGATGGCTTCCAGGCAATTTTTTTCCAGAAAATGTGGGAAATTGTTGGTGGAGAGATCACTACCGCCTGTCTAAAAATTCTGAGAGGTGAGGCTTCCATCAAATCTTTCAATTCTACAAATGTGATTCTCATTCCTAAGAGTAAGAATCCGGAGAGACTTAAGGACTTCAGACCTATAAGCCTTACTTCAGTTTGCTACAAGATCATCACCAAGGTTCTCTCGAATAGACTAAAATCTGTCCTCCCTGAGCTAATTTCCTCTAATCAATATGCTTTCGTGCCTAATAGGCATATCTTTGATAATATTCTGATAGCGTTCGAGCTCTTGCACTCTATTAACGGTAGAAGGAAAGGGAAGAGAGGTCTGATGGCTTTAAAATTGGATCTCAGTAAAGCTTACGACAGGGTAGAATGGAAATTTATCGAGGCGATCATGAGGCGAATGGCGTTTCCGGAGCAGTGGATAACTCTCGTCTCTAAATGTATTTCCACGTCAACCTTATCTTTCTTCCTCAATGGTATTAATGTTGGCAGCATTAAGCCGGCTAGGGGGTTGAGACAAGGCTGCCCTTTGTCCCCTTATTTGTTTTTACTCTGCGCTGAAGCTTTTTCAGGGGGCATCAAGAAGGCAGAAAAGAGAGGCAGAGGGCTGGGAGTTAAATGCGGGAAGACTGGTCCTTTAGTTAGCCATCTTTTGTTTGCTGATGACAGCATTCTTTTTTTGCAGAGCCTCAGCTTCTAATTGCAAACTAATAAAAGAGGTGATTGAGGTGTATGGCAAAGGATCGGGTTAACAAATCAATCTGGAAAAATCTTCTATCTGTTTCAGTCCCAACCTGTCCTCCCTTCAGAGAGAGGATCTCCAAGCTCGGCTGGGCATCATCAACAGCTCCTCTCATAACCGTTATTTGGGATTACCTTCCCTTATAGGAAGAAACAAAAAGGCTACTTTCAATGACATCAAGGAGAAGGTGTGGAATAGGTTGAAAGGTTGGAAAAGTCATCTATTCTCTCAAGGAGGAAAAGAAATCCTGATTAAGGCAGTAATGCAAGCTATCCCCACATACGTTATGAGTATTTTCCAACTCCCTGTGGGGCTGTGTAAGGAGCTGAGTTCATTGGCTGCCAGATTTTGGTGGGGGATGAAGGATGGAAAGCGTAAGATAAGTTGGGTGAGTTGGGAGAAGTTATGTATGCCGAAAGAGGTTGGAGGGCTGGGATTCAGGAATCTCTCTCTGTTCAATCAGGCATTACTTGCCAAGCAAGCGTGGAAAGTGACCCAGTTCCCGAACTCTCTGACAGCTCAAATTCTGAAAGCTAAATATTTTCCTAACTTTGATTTTTTGCAGGTCAAGTGTAAGAATGGCAGCTCTCACGCCTGGAGGAGTCTTTTGTGGGGTAGAGACCTTCTGCTCAAAGGTTGGATCTGGCAGGTGGGAAATGGGAAGAGTATAGATGTCCTCAAGGATTGCTGGATTCCAAGACCAACCTCTTTCAAGCCTATTTCTCCTTGTCCAGTTGAAGATATGTTTGTTAAAGATCTGATCAACCCTGTTTCCAGACGTTGGGATCATCAGAAAATTGACGAGCTGTTTCTGCCAGTGGACAGAGATCTTATCCTCTCCATTCCTCTCAGTTTCAGAGATATCCCAGATTTTAGAAGGTGGTTCTTTAACAAGAAAGGTCTCTACTCTGTGAAAAGTGGATATAGAGTTGCTGTGGATCATCTCCGGGCCAATGGCGTTTCCTCGAGCTCCTCTGAGTTGAAGCAGAAATGGTGGAAGTCTATGTGGAATCTAAACATCCCCCCTAAAGTCAAAATTTTTGTGTGGAGAGCTTGTCTTAATGCTCTTCCAACTAAAGCTAATCTGGCTTTTCGAAAGATCCTAGTGGAAGGGCGATGTGACCAATGTTTCTCTTTTGAGGAGAGTGCAGCCCATGCCTTATTTTGGTGCCCTCACGCCTCCCAGGTCTGGAAGTTGTTTGGCCAAGGGTCGATCCTCATCAGCTTCCAGTCCAATGATGTTTTGCAGGTTCTGTTTGGTGTTTGGCAGCAATTTGGCAAGGACCTGTTGGCAGAAGTCAGTATGATTATGTGGAGCATTTGGAACGCCAGAAACTCTAGTTGTCTTTTGCGTACCAGAAAAGACCCCAAGCTCGTCCTGAACAAAGCTTTGTCTCTGCTAGAAGAGTTTCAGAATACTAAGGATGCTGTTTCTGTCAGGCCCAGGTATGCCCCCGTCAAACCTCCTATCTCCTGGTCCCCTCCCCCTCTTGGTCAGTTGAAGCTGAACTCGGATGTTGCTTTGAGTTCTAACTCTTCGAAAATAGGGCTAGGCTTTGCTATCTGTGACCATGAGGGATTCATCATTGCTGCCATGTCCAAGCCGTGGTGGGGGCGGTTTCAGGCTGATGTTGGTGAATTGTTGGCCTTAAGGGAAGGTTTAATTTTTGCTTCTTCCCTGAACCTGAAGATTGATCTGCTGGAAGTGGATGCTGTTGGAGTAGCTTCTGCTGTTAATGATTCTGTTATTCCTCTTGGGGAAGCTTTCTCCCTCATTTCTCCCTCATTTCTGATATCAGGGTGCTTTGTGAAGTTGTGGGTGTCTGTAAGTGTCAGGCCATCCCCAGAGAGGGAAATCGCCTGGCACATAATCTTGCAGCTTTAGCCCGGACCTCCTCGGAGGATCTCGTTTAGCAGGATGTCTCTGTCAATTGTATTTTGCCTTTTTTTTTCTGGTTAATATTAGTTCTTTTACTTCAAAAAAAAAAAGTATATATTACAAAATATCATAAAATTAATGACATAATGTTGTGAAATAAAATGCACACCAAATATTGCATTATAATTAAATTTAAAAAAGGGTACGTAATCCTGAATCCCCTCCGTGTCTTAAATCTAATTTTGTATGGTAGTAAAGTTGAGCTTAGTCGGTCCTAGAAAGAAATGTAGGCCACCAGCTACCTGCCTCTTTTATTCCTCATAGCGGGAATTCCCATCTTTCGTTACCTCCGATGCTCCCTCTCTCTCCCCTATAAGTACCTCCCGCTTTCCTCTCCTCACAAATCAAAAGACACAAAAAATGTCTGTTTTTGCTTCCTGAAAAAAGAAGAGGAACAGATTATAAGGAAAGTGAAAATCGACTACATTCTCTCTTCCCATTCATGACTACACCTCCGATGAATCTCAAGCAGTCTCCTTCGACGGCGGCGGCGGCGTCCTCGCAGGACGCAGCGGCGCGGCTTCTCGTGCGCGAGACGATGCGAATCAGCGCCGGCCTCGCCACGTCGTCTCCCGTGGAGGTGGCGGCGGCGGCCGCGTCGCAGCAGCCGCAGGTAAGGTCGATTGTCGACGATGTCAAGTTCGGAAGCCTGGTGGAGGATGGTCGGTTCTTGGATTCGAACTTGAGGTTGATCTGCCGCGAGGAAATCGACGGTCGGAGATGGAACTACGTGGCGGAGAAAGACGCCTCTGGAAGAAGCTTCAAGAAGAATTCGATTCGCGCTCTCGGTTTGCAGTCTCCTCTGCCTCCTACGGAGGTCGCTCTCTCTCTATCTCCCTCTCTAATAATTTAATTTAATTATTCAATTGTTTATTATTATTGTTTTTGTTTCATGAAAGAACATCGTTTAACTCTGTAATCAAACTGTGTTTTTAAAAAAAAAAAAAAAATTACTGTTTTTTTAAGTTTTTTTTTTTCCTTCAATTTTTTGTCTTGTTATAGTGAACTTAATAGATGATTATATATTTGAATTTGAATTCGATTACTGGATTTTTAAATTTTCGTATAGAGAAAATTATAGATTTTGAATTGAAAAAGTGACAATTTAATATTGCAATTCTCTTAATTATGAATTTAATTTTGTGATTTATAGTAATGAAGTAGTGATAAGTTGGTGATTTGTTTTAGTTGTTTGATTGTTGAAGATGTCATTGTTCAGATGATTGGATTTTTTATTGGTGAAGAATCTAAAACCATGTGTTGGGTGGTTTTTGTTTTGAAGGAAGCATAAGGGGGTTGTGATTGGTTTGTGTTTGTGAGATATAGTTGTGGATTGTACTTATGGTTTGTGTGTTGGGTTTGTGGTGCAGGAATTGATGTCGTTTGTAAGATCATATGTGGTGCCGGAAGGTTTTCCTGATAGTGTTAGTCCTTCGTATGTGCCGTACATGATGTGGAGAGCTTTAAAGGTTTGTTTGTTATATGAAAGATGTTGGTATGAGGTGGAATATTAAGGCGATGTAGAAGTAGTGTTTCAGAATTGGGTTATGGGTTGTGTTGCATTTGTTGATTGTTGCGTGTTATTCTCGATTATTGTTTGGTGGTAAAATAGTGCTGAATTGGTTTTGTACCGTGTTTGTTGTAGCACTTCTTTGGTGGAGCAATCGGTGTTTTCACTACTCAAACGCTTCTGAGTTCAGTTGGTGTCTCTAGAAACAGAGCTACTCCTGGGGCCGTTGCTATCAATTGGATTCTCAAGGTTCATCTGAATAGGAATTTTCAGTAACTGATTTTACACTTTCGTAGCCATAGAGAGACGCTGCTCTGTCAAATTTCTTCTCGTATCTGTGTTTATATTCCTATTTTGAAATTAGAGTTTTGATGTCTGCTTTTATATGTGATAACTGGCCTTGTCTGTTTTCCTTCCGTTCTCTTTCAATTCTAATAGTTGTGAGAAAAACTTTTGGATTTTCATGTCTTTGCTATTTGTAATTTCTTATCTTTCTGCTGCTCTATGATATTGTCACTCTGCATGCTATGCTGTGGTTCATACTGTCGGGCTTCTGGTTCAGCAAAATCATTCTGCGCCTTGTAGAAAAATATATATTAAGGCACGATTTTCTGTTTGGAGTTTGGCCACAGTATGGGATGTCGCTCATTTAACTCTGTAGTTTGGATTTCTAGGATCAAATGTTCGATTTAGTTGAAAGTCTCCTTTGTTACTTGTAGTTACAGTGAGGTTTTGTCCTTAGTTTGACATTAAATTAAGATCATTTATGTCATCCATAAACAATAAATTTCCTTTTTATGTTAATGCTGGTAATTTTTCATGTGATACAACTGATATTTATTTTCTGTGGAAATGAAACACATATTTTGTGCACCTGTTTATTCAGAAACTCTGGACTAGGGGAGGAGAGCCTTCACATATATGATCCACCCACTTCCTTCTGCATGCTGTATGAGCCTTCATAGAAAGACCAATGTTTTTGGTTTGCTGTAGTTTGCATCTGCAAGTTTTCCTTTGATTTCTGCCATTACTATTATAAAACAATCCTACTTATATTTCTATGCATTACTGAAACTTCACTCTGCTCAAATTTACTCTGGATTTACATGTATAAAATCTGGTAACATGGTAGAATTTAAGTTGTAGTATGTGCTCTTGAATATTTGCTGATGACTCTCCTAAATCATCTTTCTTATTATAATTGCTTTACGGCCTTTTGCTGTTCTGAGCTAGCATATTTAGTCTGGAAAATGTCAAATGTGAGACAAATACTGTAAAATTAACAGTTGAGTCACATTTGCAGGATGGTGCTGGACGAGTTGGAAAAATGATTTTTGCTCGGCAAGGAAGGAAGTTCGACTATGATCTAAAACAGGTAAGTTAGTTAAGTTGTGGTAGATTCTGCATTTACTATTGCATTTCTAATAGAATATGTTGTAGCTCCGTTTTACTGGTGATCTACTTATGGAGTTGGGTGCTGGGGTAGAGTTGGCTACTGCAGCAGTACCACACCTTTTTCTTCCTTTGGCTTGTGCTGCTAATGTGGTAAAGGTATGATAGATTTTCTTATAGATAGGTTTTTATGGTTGAGTCAGTTAATTGGCTTCTTACTCATTTTGTTTGCTCATAGAATGTGGCGGCTGTAACATCAACATCAACCCGTACACCAATTTACAAAGCCTTTGCTAAAGGAGAAAACATTGGGGATGTCACTGCTAAAGGAGAATGTGTTGGGAATATTGCAGACCTGGTATGCTTGCCAAACGATATCTGTTCTTTAAAGTCTTCTGTAATTAAAATTGTGTAAATAAATGTCCATAAATTGTAGGCAGTCACTTCACAGGCTGTACCTAAACTTTTCGAAAGTAAAAGTTGTGAAACCACTTCAAATCATGTGCTTTAGAATATTTGTCCCAGATCTAAATGATTTCTGATCTGAAATGTATGTCTGAAATTGTAAGCAATGGTTTGGTCTAGAAGGATTTTTATTACATTTATATCTAATAGATTTTGCTGTGATTTAATATACATTTTAGGTAAGGCAAGAGTTTTTAATGAATTCAAATACGATAATAATTTTGGTGATAAAACTGTATTTAGGTAGGGATCATAAGAATATAGAAACATTATTTTAAAAAGAACTTTTGGTTCATTAAAGAATTCAGGTAAGCCGAGAGTTTGAATGGAATGAATATTATAATCATTTTGGCGATACATTTAAATAAAAATAACGATTTTCGCGGTTAATTATTTTGTGTCAAAGGGGATAACCTGGTCTATTAGAGCTCTTCTAGTGGAAGCAGGAGGTTTAGAGATCATAATGACAATGTTTATTGATGATATTACTCAATGAACTGATATAATAAAACGATTTTATAATAAATTAAACAGCTATGCTTTTAAGCAGGAGGAAACCTCTACTGTGTAATAATTTTTGTTCTATAATGTGGAATTTTTTGTCTGGTACATTTTTGGGTTGAGACAATGTACTAAACTTATGTTTTCTGCAGCTGGGAACTGGGTTGAGCATAATGATCTCGAAAAATAATCCCTCTCTGGTTACCACATTTGCTTTCCTTTCTTGTGGATATATTTTTAGCTCCTACCAAGAGGTTTGATCATGCATTAATAATGTTGTCACTTTTTGTTTGTACTTTGCTTTCCTACATTAACGTATTAGTATGCTAACTGCGATGTTGTATTTTCTGCCAGGTTAAATCTGTTGTCTTACAGACACTAAATCGAGCCAGATTCTCTGTGGCCGTAGAATCCTTTCTCAAGACAGGTTAGAATGAGTGTTTCAAAACTATAGCCAAGATTTCTTTTGTCATTGATTATTGTATTTAAATCTATCTCTGATGGTCATTTTATGATGTTCTAAATGACCATATTAAGTTCTATATATAACACATGTAGTTCACTATTTCTGATGCATGGTGACTTCATTGTGATCTATATCCATTTGCAGGACGGGTTCCCTCATTGAAAGAGGCGAATAAGCAGGAAGATATATTCAATTTTCCCTGGCTGAAGGATAGGCCTGTTGTTATTGGTGAGTGTAGGAAGTCATGGACCATTGGATTTCTACTCATGAAACAAAATGGTGTTATGGATACCTTCTACCTGAATTCAATCTAAATTTATTTCCGCTATTTTGCAGGATCAAGATTTAAGGACGCATTCCAAGACCCAGGTGCATATCTTGCCATAGAGCCTCTATTTGAGGTATCTCCCTTTTTGTGGCTCAGTCTATGTCTCTCTCAATATCTTGTTTACATGATGTTTTATATGTATGTATTGATATATTAAGTTTGATTGATGACAGAAAGAGAGATACATAGTCACATATAATCCGTCAAAGGGTAAAGTATATGCATTGCTCAAGGATCAGGCGAAGTCAGACGACATAATAAAAGCTGCATTTCATGTAAGATTTATGACTATTTGTCTTTTAAACTGTTGGACTGGGTTAACATATTTGTCTTGTATTTTGGATTTAATTTGTAATTCACTTATTGCAGGCTCATGTGCTTTTGCATTTCATACATTCAGTAAATGATCGTCAATCTTTGTCTCATAAGCAGCAGGAAAATTATCATTCAAAGATTCCTACGTCTGTTGATCTTGAGGCTCACCACATTGTTGAGTCATGTAAGATGGTTTCAGCTGTGTACGGGCATTTCAAGAGTAAAGCTGCAGAACAGGTAAGTGGAAATCGACGCAAATCTTGATTTTAACGAGAGAGTGCATGTTATTGTTCAATAAAACTATATTGTATCTTGAGCTCGCCTCCTGAAAAAGATTTTAAATACTTAGAAATTAGAGGAGAACAAAATTTATGTACTTGTATCATTACGCTAGCACCTAGTTTGTATTTCTATGGTGTATGGTTGAATTATGACAGATGATTATGCTTTCATTTGACATGCATATCATTTGTTGTCCTGTAGGGTTGGAGTATGTCGGATTCGCTTCTTAATCCAGGGCGAGCACGACTGTACTAGCTGTATAAACGAGATGACAGGCACAAGCTCTTTCATTATCTGAAGTTGGGTGTTAAAACTTGCGAAGCAAAATGCATCCACAAACAGTCCTGAAAACATACAGCGAAAAGAGGCTTGCCATTTACCAACAGGGCTATGATAAATCATGGATCTCATTCAGGGCTCGTCAGTTCTCCATTTTACGCACCTGTCGCTTCTCTCACTTTGCTCGACTGAATACATATATTCGAGGAAGATCACACTGTGACACCATTGGAGTCAAAAAGGAACTAGCCATTTTGCAAGAAGTTGCATGGAATAATATAGGCACAAGGCATTATTATTATTATTATTTGTTTCTAACTTATCTGTTCCCGTTCTGATCTGGGTTACAATAGTAGTATTTCCTAGCTCGATAAATGATCAAATATATTCAAAGGCATTTTTGTACAAACAACTTCTCCATTTTGCAGAGGTGAAGAGAATCATCATTCATCATTCATCATCCATCATCCATCATCATGTACACATACTTTTCTGCTTCTGCTTCCTGTAAAAGGTGAAAATCAATTTCCAAAACTCTGCTTCCTTACTGTACATACATGCATGCTATTACATTTGCACACAGCGGCTATTATAGCGTAGGTGTTTTTCGCTTTCTATAGGCGCCATAAAAGCACTCAAGAGACTATAACGAAAGTGCTTTTTTCTCCTTTTCTTTTGCCCTGCGCCAGCTTTATTGATTTCAATCACATCCACCACATCCCACTCTGGGCCTTATCCAGACCCTTGCAGTTTCTCTGTGTCTGTGTGTTTCATCTATATGCGTAATTCATCGTGTGCACGTGTGTGTGCGCCCTATTGAATGAGGAAGGATGCCAATAGGCATAATTGTTGTGTTCTGGTCGTGACTGGCAACAAAACCGATGCCATTTATTTGGTTTCTTACTTTAGCTTTAGGTGCTGCTGATACCGTCAAAATCTTTTGTTTTATTTGTCTGTCTTGTTCTTGCATTAAATGGTGATTGAATTTAGGGTTACGTTAGTCAAAGGAGGACACCATGTAAGGTTAGTTGTGTGACAGTCAAAGGAGGACACCATGTAAGGTTAGTTGTGTGATTATGACTTTGTGTTTTAAATTATGATGTGTCCAACAAATTTTGACGTTGGTGCAGCAATTGTAAAATTACAGCCAGTTAATAGTCTGTTACCGTTTTTAGAGTTATAGAAATTTGTTTCTGAATTCTGTCGTTGGATTGAAATTTAATGGATGTCAATGACCTGATTCACCTCTTATAGTTAGCAAAACCATATTTAATATATACACGTGTATATATTAATATGGTCATGCGACAATATAAAACTTGTAATTATAGAAAGGTGTTTGATATTCATTATATTTCAATCTAACGGTTTGAATAAATGATAAGTTTGAAAAGTGAAGTCGGAACAGTTAAAATTTGGTGATGGAAATTATAAAATTAACCTGTATTGTATACTTATAGTTCCTGTTAAATGACTAAATAAATAGTTATTAATCTTGGGGTTTGATTTGTGACTTGAAAATGTTTGAAAATTACTGTGGAAAGACCTTTTTTTTTTTTTTTTGGCTGTTGTTTGAGAAAGGAAACAGGAAATTTATTTTCTTTCCCAAATTTTGATTTTAGACTAGTCAGGTGAGAATTCATTTTGGATGATATCCGACCTTTTTTTCTTAAATATTAACAAGGTCATGTTTAATTCACTTCAAACAACCAATTATTGCAATCATTTAGATGTAAAGCATGTAAATGGATACATTTTTAAGTTAAAGAAGTTAAAGTTCTAAATTTAAGTTGTATAGTCTAATTTAAATATATATATAATTTTTTTTTATGAAAAGAGAATAATTATTTCTGGTTTTGGATGGTAATTAAGCATGGTTCCATAAACATTTTATAGTTTGCATCCAAAAATATTCATAGTTCATACATATATATGTAGATGTAGAGACATGTTAGCATACTCTTTTAAGGGTATATGTTGACGATTTAAAGCTTAAATATATAATTTATTAATTTTTAAAATACATGCTAATATATTATTAATTTATTATACCTTCCTAGAAAGTTAAGTTTTCATATTCGTGTGATGATAAATTTTTTGCAAATGAAATTTTGGGATCAATCATCTCTACATTCAATATTTAAATTCGGTAATTTATGAAATAAAAGTAAACATAAATGTATAATTCTCTTGAAAACTTAGTATAAAAAAATAAAATCTTTTGGGACACCGGGAATTTGGGAAATGAAGTGGACATTAATGACTCTCGATTGATTAAATCAAGAAAAACACACGACCGTTGGATTGATAGTTGCTAGTCATAAAAGTGGGCCCTTTCTCTGCAATTAATCCATGTGCACAGCTGTGGGATTTTGATTGAACAATGGTTAGATATATGTATTTTTTCTTTCTTTGACCCGAGACAATATAGAACAATTGAAAATTAAAAATGTTTATTATAGTTTAAATATGCATGACAATAAAAATTTGGCATTTGAATTTTTGTTAAAAACTAAATGTCTCAAACGAATGATAAGAAGTTGTTAATAAAAATTTATAATTTGCATTTAGAAATAATCTTAATATGTATTTTGTTTTAAGAAAATAAATGTGATTTTGAATTCATATATGTATAATTTTAATGTGGTTTGATATATATATAATGAAAATGCGTGAAAATTTGATACTATCCAACATTGATGGGATACATAGCTCCCACCACCAGGTCCACCACCATGTTTAGACAAAAATAAATGACAGAGGAAAACATTCATTAGGGATAAGTGTGGTCAATTCAGTGGAAGCAATGGACACATTAAATATGACTCGGAAGATCATGGCTTCACATTTATTAGGCCCCATAAATGACCATATGACATCCTTTCTTCCCCCTCTTCTAATTTTGCTAGTAGGGTACCCCTTTTCACTAGAAAAGCTTCCAAATACCCTCGGATGGTAATATTCTGTTGTCATAACATGCATATCTAATTACCTTAAATATCATGTATGAGTAGTTTTCTCACGCTATGTGAGTTGTCCTCTCTCACTTCAAGGAGTAAAGATTCGGATCGTGATAGTACTTTAGCCTGATATCAGTAATCAGTGTATTTATATATATAATGTTTCTACTATCAGTGCTTCCTAATTTTAAAAAATTAGAACGAATTAATCAAATTTATCTGATGGTAGAATTACTCTCTCTGTCTAATAATATTCTTTAGTGAGTGTAAGATTTCGTGTTGTATTTGAAAGACGAGAGAAAATTAAGTTGAAAGGGTCCCTACCTTTGATAATTATATGTAGAATAATGGGTGGTTGATAAATAACTACTCATTAATGGTTTTCAGCATTGTGGATTAATTGTCGGTCTTGTTATTGATTGCTAATTGTTCTTAATGTTTTAAAATCTATTGGTTTGAAAGTGTTTTTGATATCATTTGGACATGTTTTTGGTCATTAGAGATAATTTCAAATGCAATTTTGTTGCATTTTAATTATTGTTCAATTGAGATGTTTACATTACTTTTATAATAGAGTCATTCATTGTAACAATTACTAATTCTGGAATTACTATGTTCATAACTATAGTACGTTTCTCTGAAAGTCTATTGGTGACCAATGACCATATAATGGACATTTCACATATTACTTTATTTACAAAAACATTTCCAAGACCTTCTTCCGTTCGTGCAAGCTAAGAAGTGAATTTTTATATTTTTGAAGCAAAAGCACCTTATTTTATATAAGCTGCCACAGGTATGTTGGTAGGTGGTTTAGTTAAGTACAAACTTAAATGAGTGTTATAATTGAATGCACAAGAGAAGCATGTGAAAACAACACATCTAAGAGATAAGAGAGCCTTATAAAAGTTAGGCAGCTCTTTAACCACATCTATTTAATGTAACATGTGATATCACAGAGTCTTTGTATCTAAATTAAATTCTACTATTCATTCAGAAGTTTTTACTAGGGATTGGTGGGATATTGACCAATCCAACCTCTTTTTTAGCTTTTCTTATGTCGGTTCAATTTGCTTTTCATTTAGATCTTATTATCACTATTTTGATAACACAACGTATGAAGAGTTAACAAAATGGTTAGACTTATCGTTTGCTCTTATAAAATCTTGAGGTTTGAATCCCCTCATGAGTATTATGTGACAAAAAGCTATAGTTTAGTAAAGCTAAATTCTCAAGTTTAAGTATGTTCTCCCCCAACCTAAAGGAACAGTTGTAGAATTCAGTGAGAGCTTTGGTTTGTGAATTCGGATTGGTTAAGCAAGTTTTAGAGATTTTTAAATTATGAAAAAATTTAAAGAAAAACTATTCGGACAATATACGATAAGTCTACCTTTTTTTGTTTAGGCTTTACATGATCACTATGGACAACTCATTTGGTGGAAAATTATTTAGTAATCTTAACGTACGATGTTTATTATGAGTTTTGTAAAACTTTAAAAATGATATTTGACATAATCTATGGAATGTTTGTATATGATAACTTTAGAACTTTTTATGAATTATGATGAATTTCAAAACCAAATTGGACAAAACTATCTATATTTTAACAATAAAACTTTCTTTTTTTTTTTTTTTTTTTAATATATATTTATATATTTCTTTTCTTCCTTATATGCAGTTCTTTAAATTTGTTTTATTTTGTTTTGTATTTTATAATCTTGTTTTCAGTGAAAGAACATCCCATCAGAAAGAAGAGTTAAAACCAAGGTGAAAAGTACCATTAGTTTAAGTCACCAACTGACAACCCCCTGTAAGCAGAAGAAAATCTGCACCAAAACACTGTGTAACTTCTGTTTAATTCATTTACTAGTCAATATATATTATTATAATTTATGTACGTGAGGTTATATAAATAATTAAACAAGTTGCATGAGGTTATATAAATAATTAAACAAGTTGCATGAGGTTAAATAAATAATTAAATAAACAAGCTGCATGAAACTGCATTATGCTAATAATATTAATAACCGATATAATAATCCATTTTGAAATCTGTTAGCAAGGTAAATTTTACATGTTTATGGTGTTGTAAAAAAGTAAATATTGATGATATTTTTGTATATGTTAACATTTTTGATATCACAAGGGTATTACTATCGAAAATGGTATTATAATATTATAATTTTGATACTATTTAAGTTATTTCAATTGATAGTTGGACTTCTTATGTCCATAAAAAAACTACTGATTTTTGAATTCTTGAAATCCATAAAATTCAATAGAAACATACTTTTGAAAAGTTGGGACATATTAAGATTAATCATGGTATATGGGAATGAGGTATCTACTCTTACATAAGTGATGAGAGGCAACGAGTAATTTTTGAGTTTTTCTTTTTATTATATAGACAAATTTAACTCAAGACATCAAAATTTATATATATTTGAATAAGGAAATTCTGAAATGAGTTTATAAATTATCTGTAAAGATAAATTATTATGAAGAACCAAAAATAGTATAAATATGATCTTAACTTTTTTTTTTTCTTTTGAAACTATGAATATGATCTTCACTTGATCATGAAAAAAAAGTTATATACAAAAACTATAAACATTTTTAATAGATGTGTGTACTCATAAAAACATGTCAAAAAACATTGGATATACTATACACGAATGACTTTTCCTACTAAAAGAATCCAAAGATTTGAAAGAGTACAAACACAGACAACCAACATCTAATTTGAAGCTATATACCAGACAAGATCAGTAGCAAAGGCTACATAAAATAAAATTCCAAATTCTTCAACATAGATACAAAACATTCACTACATGATGATATATGCATTCCAGACAATGACCATATGTTGCATAAAATATCAAGCAAAATAAGAATTATGAGACTACATATAATCCGAAGAAGCTTTCCAAAATATATAGATATTGAAACATCAATTAATAATACAACATATTCTGATCATCATAAAATCAGTCTCTCATCAAACTAATCAAAAACTGCTGCAAATTCATTAAATTCTAAGCTAAGAAACTAGAAATAAAATAAGAAATTATAACATTAAACCCGAACCTGCAAACTCTCTCTAGCCATTTTAATCACCTAAAAAAAACTACATTACAATACACAAACCAAAATATTATTATCATCATGAGAGTAATTAAAATATGAAAGACACCAAAGGAGTTGCTAGTACTCCAAGAAGAAGATAGTAGTGTAAGAAAGTGAATTGTTTTAAAGAGCTAGTAATTGATTAGAGTTAAGTAATTCTGGATTAAGTGGTGGTGGTGGTGGCGGTGGTAGGTGGTGGAGGATGAGGGGAGTTTAGTTTCTTGGCTAGATTGTGCTTGTTGTTGTGCATCCAAACCTTTAAGACTCTCCTCTTGACACCAATCTCTTGACAGAATTGTTGCACCACAGATTCTTCTTGTTTTTGAATCTTCCAACCAACTTTTTCAGCGAAGTTGAGCATTTTGTCTTTCTGTTCTTGAGTGAACTTGGTTCTATGTCTCTTCTTTGCATGGAGTTGGTGGTGGTGGTGGAGGACCACAGGCCTAACCAACCCACCGCCACCACCATTTCCACCACCACTGCCAACAACATCTTCCATTTCATCAGACTCAGAAGGGACAGACCCCCCACCACCACCACCACCAATGTTGTAGGACATGATCATCTGATGAGGTGTTGCTCTTGTAGGGTACCCCAAGGCCTCAGGAGGCAAAATGCTCTTGTGGGGATGTCCCAAAATCACTTTTCTTGACCCAACCCTGTTGAGACTATTATGATGATGAAGATGGTGATGATGATGTTGTGGATATGGATACAAGCTACAATTGTTGTCACTAGTGTTGTAGGGCTCACCTTCAATCTCTTTCCTGTGGAAGTTTCGGTGGCAGTTGCAAGCTGAACAAGTCAGCGCCTCAATGGTGCCTTCCTCTCCACTAGGCATGAACTCACCACAACCATCTGTGGCATTGCCTCCCATGGAAGCTGCATGGTTCTTCAAGCACTCCTTGTACCTCACCATCTTCTTGTAGGACACATTGTTCACATGTTGTTGTTGCTCATGATGGTTGTGATTGTGGTGGTGGTGCTCTTGATGGTCAAGACTTGATGGTGAAATCACATTTTGACCATTGTTTGAAGCTGCAGGTATGATATGGTGGGGTGTAGCATCATGATGGATCATGTTGTGGTGGGTGTGGCCATGAACATATGTACTGTTGATTGGAATTGGGATCTCCCCAGTTGCTTCTTGACTTGAAAGTTCCATCTCTAGGTATCTCTCTCTCTCTCTATATATATCTATCTAGCTTTCTCTTGCTTTGAGTATTATTTTATTTGTGTTATGTTTATTTATTTGGAGACCAAAAGAGAGAAACCAACAAGAGTGAGAGGAGATCACAATTAGAGAGGAGAGTCTACAAATGATTGAAAATTATAAAAGTAGGTTGCTTTCTTGAATTCCTAGGAGTTTGTTTTTTTTTTTTTTTTTTTTTAGAAATAAAAACCAACCATGAACCAAGAACCAAAAACCAAACCCCCTTCTATTTAAAAACACATACAAAGAAAAACAAAAAGAACCCCAAAAGAAGAAGAGGAGAGGAATTGAAAAAACATGACCCACTTCAATGTTTTTTTTTTTTGCCTTGCAAGGTAGATGTTTGTGAACTCTTAAGTTATTAAGAGAGAGAGCAATCAATTAAAATCCTTTTTGATCAAAAGGAGGAAAGCAAACAAAAGGGTTCATATGAATAGTGTCCATCTCATTTTCTGCAAAGGTCAAACTCACAAGAAGGAAAGCTAAAACAAAAGAACATACAGCAGAAGCAAAATTCAAGAAAATGTTACTGTTGACAAGAATTTGTCATGAGAAGGAGGAGAGAGAGAGAGAGAGAGACTATTCCAATACAAGTGAACACAAAAACATTCTCCAGAGTGAGAGTGAGTGAGAAATTACCACCATCATCATCATGAACAAGTTTTGTGTTGTGTAACACCTTCCATGGCTATAAAACCGGGAAAAAAACAAAACAAGTTTATGAAGAGAAATAATAAAACACACCAAGAACACAAGTGGGGTTGTGTGTCAAGGAGGACAGAAGTAGATAGACAGACAGAGAGATAGAGAGAGAGAGAGAGAGAGAGAGGGTTTTGAGTATGAGGTTTGGTTTTGGTTTTGGAAGTGAAAGCAAGCACTAAACAAGAGCTTATAGAAGGGATGAGAGGGCGAAAAAGGAGATAAGAAAAACAAAAACACAAATAAAAATAAAAATAAAAATAAAAAATAAAAACCAAAAACAAAAAGTTGGGTGCTTGCTTTGCTTGCACTATCAGGCATCAAGTTTACGCCATTTAGAGAGCAGTCAGTGTGTGTGTGTCAGAGACAGAGAGAGTGGAGAGTACACAGGAGAGAGAGAGAGAGAGAGACAGGATAGAAAATATTTATGATAAAAAGAAGAATTGTTTTTTAGTTTCTTGATATTAATTATTATCTGTAGTACTGTTTTCTCATATATTTTCTCTTTCTTTGTATTATACTATTAACATGTTTGTTTTTAGTTTGAGTTAGGAACTATAGCTTATATTTCATGACTACATTCATTATTTAATAGTTTGTAATTCAACATAAGAAGATAAAAATTCCAGCAAATAGCACCAAAATAAGCGTGAGTTTGGAAAATAACATTAAAAAATTGAATTGAGGTTTTTAGTACCCGCAAATTGTTGTTAGTTTGCAATCTTCATAAATTATTTTCATGAACTATTGTTCCTATATGAGCTAACAGTAATTCGGAGTGTTAAAAAAAATTAAATTAAATTTTCAATGCTATTTTTCAAAAAAAAAAAATCTACATAAAAATTAGCAGGATATAAAATTTATAATTAACCTAATTATTTGTTGTTTCGATTTCTCAACTATCAACTTCTATATTTGTTTTGTGGAACCCTTCCCACAGTGATCCAGGTTGTTATCCCAGTAAGATTCGGAAAGTTTTTTTACTATTTTCTTGTTCCTCCTTCTCTTTGCTCTTTGTTGTTTTCTTATTGCTTTGGTTTCTTCTTATTTCCTTTGGTGTTTGGGGTTTTTAGTGCTGGATTCGGTTGATAACTAGATCCAGCTCTAAAAAACCTTTTTTTTTTTTTTCTTTTTTTCATTTGTATTTCTTTGGGTGGTGGGTGAAAATCAATGGTTGCATATCTCTTTGGTGATTCAAAGCACTGATGTAATTGGAGTTAAGTGCTACAATCTTAATCTTATAGTGTTTCAAGGAAGTTTTTCAAGTTCTGGTAGAAAATCTTATTGTTGTAGGGGTTTCCTGTCTAATGCGCTATCATCCTTTGTTACTGTCTTTAGGTTATGTAGGTTGCATTTTATAGTTTATTTTGATGCTACTAATTTTCATTCATGTTAATGTTATTTGTTTAATCTTGTGTTTAGATGTTTGTGATTAGCTGGATCCTATGTTGCTTAGCCATTCTTATGTATAAGAACTGTTTGGTATTTTATCTGGCCTTCCCTGTTTGATCCTTTGATTGAGACAAATCTAGGTGTTGTTATGTTTTCTGGTAGCCTAAAATTTGGCTGATTTTATGGTTGTATTATTATGGTTCTTAAATTTGGGTTTGTTGTTTAATAATATATATCCAATATTTCAAAAAAACTTTTGTATTTGTTTACTTTTTTCTATTTTATTTTTTAACAACAAATGCAATGATACATACCATGAATAGTTGATATATATTAGTACAGTGTATTATTTTTAATATTTTAACGTAGTAGAAAATTACAATTTACTTAAGTTATTGGTCCCTTTTTTTTCCATAGGTATATATTAATTTTAATAAAATCATTTTTTTAATTAACTATAAGCTTTTATAATAATTTCCTCGCTTAAGGAGTTTAGCTAATACTTCATATACGTTTCATCCTCATTTTAAAATTTAACAAAGAGGAAATTCTTACTTGAAAGTAGGGGTGGACATCTCCAACCCAACCGATCATTTTTTATCGGATTGGGTTGAGTTAAATTTTAAAAAAATTGAGATGGGTTGGTGAAAATTAAATTAAGTTGAGTTGGATTGAAAAATTTTCAACTCAAGCCAACAAACACTTACCTTCGTTCTAAGTTCAAGATTTTTTCTCTATGTAGAAAAACGCTTGCTAGGAATGAGGAAAAATGAGAACCTTTGTACTAGATTGAGTTTTTTATTTGTAATTAAATTTTATTTGTTCTCATTTATTTTAATCAAATTGTTAAGACCATGAGAGTTATTAACTAAATTTTTTTGTACCTTTTGTGGTGGATTGAAGCCGAGATTAACCCGACTGTTATTAGGTTGGGTTGAAAAATTTTTAATCCAACCCACATTGGGTTGTGAGATTTTCAACCAAATCCAATCCAAACCCAAAAATGTCCATTTCTACTTTGAGACTTCATGATATCTTGTTTAATTTCTCAATATCAAGGGTTGATTTTAGTTTAATTCTAATTATCAATTTGCTTCTGTTGTGAATTAAAACTACTCAATTTTTTTTTTTCGTTTTATTTATATAAAATATATAGGTTAGAGTAGTTTTCCTTTATTTTTTAATTATTTTTTTACTTTTTTATGATAGAAGAGAAAGATTAAATTCAAATAAAACTACTCATATTTTGTATTTAAGACAAGAGTGAAACTTAAATCCTTGATCTCTTAAGATTAAGGAAGTGTTCAACCACTCATACTAAAAAGTAGTGTGCTAGTTTAGAGTAGTTAATAGCTTGTGAAATTAAATATGGAGTTGAAGCCTTGAAGGGATTCACGCTACTCATGTGAATGATTTATGAACAAATACACTTCTTGAAATCTTATAAAAGTACTTTAACATGTACTTTAGAAGTATATATACAAGATAAAATATCCTTACTATCACTCAATGTAACTTAATATTAGATAACGTTCATTTAACCCAAAGATGTTCTAGATTCGAATTGCTGCACACAGGCTACAATTTCAATAAGCAAATATAAATAAAAAAATTTTACAACAATCAAAATACAAAAAAAATTACAGATCATAAAATATTCTAATTACATCAAATATCTTCCATATGAATGAATAAAAAATTATTTTCTAAAACATTTTTAATGCTTTTTTGTTCTTGACATGCATTTTTTGAAGTACAAATTAAGAAGTCTTTTTGAATGAAATCAACTATATATTAGTAATTCAACAAGTTTGTGAAAAAAACGTAATTTTAAATTTTATGACTTTTTTTTGCCTTGATGATGTTTTTTTTGGGCAGAATTACCCTTAGTCATACATAAACTTCTTTGCTCATCTTTTTTGCTAGCTCTTTTTGTTTGTCCTTATGTGAGTCATAACTTTTGCACATGCTGCTCTCAAAATCCCTATCTTTTTGATTCAAAAGAAAGAAAAAAAGCACTCACAAACTGTGTAAAAGCACTCACAAACTATGTATTATATAAAATAATTTATTGATCAACACATGCATGTGGAGAAAAAGAGTGATTATGAGTTATTTGGCTAAGTATAGAAAGCTTTACTAGTGGATTCTTCCTTAAAGCACCAGACTTGCTAGTGATGGCAAAACTAATCATGATTTTTCGTTAGTGTTCTAAAGAATGTAAATATAGAAAGATATACATATACATACAAGATAGTAACTTCCACCTATAGTAAATGTTAATATTTGACAATTTTATGACGGTGGCTTATGCCTAGTTGGCAATCCGGTTGTGTGTCGTGGGTTCTACACCTATGAACACCCTCCCACTTATAAATGTGGGTTCCTCTTCTCCCTCTCCACCACCTTTGTATGAGTTATTTCATTATCCATGTGTGGATTGCTCCTCTCACCTTTATGTGGACTATTCCCTTATCCATGTGTGGGTTGCTCACTCCCATATAAGAGTTGCTTCTTGAATCACATCTCAAAGTCATATCTTATTTGGTCTTGTCTAACTCTAGGGCTTATACTAGCCAAAAAAAGAAAAAAAAATTATACCGATATAAATCCTTAGAAGTTTAAAATACGATATAGTGTTAATATAATATATTACTGTTAGAGCATCATACAGTAATGAAATTAAATAATAATTTATAAAATTTTCCACTTGATGATAATATTTTGACCTGTGAGTGTTGTTTCATCAATAGGATCACTCAATGTGACAATGATGTTCCTTTGGAATACTAAGGACTATTGCAATACTATATTTTCAGATCAATCACATGAAAGGTTAGACAGACAGAGAGAGAGAGGGAGAGAGAGAAAAGGGGAGGAATAATGGAGTATAGTTCAACTTTCCAATTAAATAGTGATGTCTATTCAGAGTGATCAATTCATTTACATTTATACTTATAATATTTATAAAAGATATACACAATATAAATCTTTAATAATTATGTTTAGTAAACTAATTGTCTGAAAGAAATATAACAATATTCAAATAATTCGTATAATATGTGAAGTTAAATATAAATTTATAATTTTAACATAAATTGGACCACATATAAATTTTACACGTTCATGTATGAGTTTACTTAAACATTAGAGTAGAAAGGGGAGGCGAGAAGAAAAGGAAAACAAACGTGTAGGCATTGTGTTTTTGAAGCTTTTCAAATTTTTTGTTGTTATAGTGAGAGTAGATATTTAAATCATATAAGTAATAAATTTCAGTAAACTTTGATAGACTTTTAATTTATTCGATATCAACTTAAAAAATAGAATATTGAATTTTTTTATGCAGAATATTGAATTGTTGTATGTTAATATATTTACTGTAAAGATAATGTTTATTTTTTTAATATATTTTTTTTTAACATTTGACAAGGAGAGTAAAGACAATATTAAATCAGGAGTCCTTCAAGTCCTTTATTAAATTATTGTCCAAATCACTTTATTCTTTATTATCCTTGCCTTTATTCCACTCTCTAGACCACATTTAAAAACTTTATTTATCCATCTTTGTTTTTTTGTTTTTTTCTCTCTTGTCTCTTCTTGTAATTCCCTTCCTAACTATACTTTTTCTTTCTTTGCATGCTTTATTTCTTCCCTCCCTTTTGAGATTCACTTATAAAAATGTATACATATTCAAGCCTGAAATCAAAATCCCACTAAAAGTCTCTTCTTGTTATTAATTTTGAATCAACCAAGTTACTCATTAATGAAATCAATCACAAGGGTGATTAGATTATTTATAGTTGTCCATTCAATATTTTTAACAGGATCTATATATTTGAGATCCGATTTACTTCCAATAAAATTTATCATGTATAGAATTTTCACATATTTGATTTGTATAAATATAAATTAAAATTTTATATGAAAAAAGTATAGAAAATTTCATATCTAATCAACTTATATATATTTTTAACAACAATGTTCTTTTTTTTTTTAATAAAATAATAATATATCTCAATGCATTTAACTAGGTTTAAATTTCAGTTTCATAAAAAAATTATGTACATAATGTTTTTTTTTTTTTTTTGATACTAACACAAGCTCAAGGGACAATTGGATTAAAACGAGATAGAATATTGGTGGTGTGGTCCAAGAAACAACTTTCATACTAAATGAATTAATTTATACATAGATGAAAAAATAACTCATACATAAGGTAGGAGGGAAGCGCATAATTTCTAGTGGTGAAGCGGGTGTAGAACTCACCTTACCAAATGTCCGAGTGGTAGTACTTTTATTATTAAGCCATTGCCCAAATTACTATCACGTATATAATTAGCTGCATATGATTTATGTTCATTGCAAAACTAATGTTCATGATTTTATTTTATTTTTATAATTTTCATCTTCTTCTCTCATGGTTTGACAGAAAAGGAAGAGAAAGAGGATTGAAGAGGGAGAGAGAGAGCAAATGGTGTTGATTATGATACAGTAAAGGGGGTCCACAAGAATAAATGGTGTTGATGACAAGACCTGATCACAATTTTCAAGGATGTCTCAGAAAACCAAAATGTTTTTCTTTTTCCCTTTGGAGGGGAAACACGTATACCCATCCATCCCAATCACATTCACTGCCAACCCAAATTCTCTGTATTGCTTTGAGATTTTGCTTTGCTCCTTTGAGTGTGTCTTCAACCTTACAATTTTGCTTTAATGCTCATAAAAAGAGATAAGATTGTAACCTGGATAATTGGGATCTTATTGTCTTATTCATTCTCTCCAGCTGTACTTATTTATTTATTTATTTATTTATTTATTTTTTTGAATACATGAACTGTAACTGGGACA